>APFE031261333.1:277771-304192 GCA_000404065.3 Pinus taeda
TAAAATTACAAATTATTAGAGATAAATAATGCAAAGTTGGCTCACCTATACACCATGTGAGGATGAAGAAGTGTTTAAGGAAGGATAACCTTTCAACCAATCTTTAACAACCTTTCAATCCCCTATCACTTGTAAGTTTAGATTGCTTGACACAATTAGGATGACTAACATAAAAAAAATGATTCATATTATTGTAGTACTTGTTAGGTAGTTCTATTATTGTTCTTAGACTAAATTAGTCATTCATGTTAGTCATTTTTAGTTGTATTACTTATTAGCTAGTCACATAGTTTAACCCGTGACTAAATTAGTGATTTATGTTAGTCATTTTTAGTTTGGTCACTTAAGATTGCTCATTTTTGGTAGTATTTCACTTGGAAAAAAAGTGGTCACTAACGTTTTTAGTCACCTAGTCACTAATTTCTCATTTTCTACTAGTGAATCCATAAAATTCCAATTGCACCATTTCCTAGTCACCTCATATGTCATATACTATTCCTCTATGTTCTATTTTTTTGTGTAGACCCATGTAGATGAGCTTGAGTGCCCAGGTCTCGTTCTAATGGCCCCAAACATGTAGAGGAAATTTATTTTTGATTGGGATGTTGTTTTTAGGAGGATACTAGACAATGATGGCTATTCCTAATTCATATCTTCTTACATGGCCATTTCTTACAAAATCATTCACAATGTCTCCCCTGCCCCCCAAGAATCCTACCTCAACAAAAGGTGATCCTCCAGCTCAACGAGGATACTAGGGTGGGATACTGATATTTGTTTGAGGAATATACAAAGATTAGGGTTTATGGGTGTGAGATTCCTCCTTATCACTTGCTTGTGTTCATTCCAATGAGGATATTCACCTTGGAATTCATTAGACAGAGTCTCAATGTGGACCAAGTCCATATTTTCCCTGCTAAAAAGGGGTACATGTTCAAGTTGGGTAAGCCTATAGGCCCCTTCATTGTTAACTCCAGATAGGCCTTTTAGGCAGCTAAGGATTTACTTAAACAAATGAATTTTGATATGGGAGATATTTGGCATTATGACCCTCATGGTGTCATTGCAAAGAAGAGGAAAAGCATAATTTCTTCAGCTTATGATCATGAATATAGGCTTGAGATTGAATGGAAGGCTAACTTTGATTCGTTTCCCATTAACACAAAGATGGATATTGAGACTCCAACTATAAAAGACAACGAGCATAAAATGATTGTAGATGAAACAATGGATGTGGATATGGAGGATGTCCGTACCATCAAGAAAGCCAAGACTCAAGAAGGAGAGGAAGAAGAAATAGAAACTATATTGGTGGAGACAAATCCAGAACAATCAGGCTTCTAGGTTACTCTAGAAGACCCACTGCAAGTTTTTTCCTCATCATCCTCAAACGTAGCAATTCTGAGTTAAGTAGGGGGTACGGCTGTGACCAAGCCCATTTGGCCTACAGGGAAGGAAATGGAAGAAATGAATAATAAAATTAGGGAAGATATGCAACAAAAAATGACATCATGTTTGGTCCCATATCAAACTAGACTCATGGATGCTATAAACCCGAAGAGAAACCAAATGAAATCCTCATTACACCACCCATTGGCACAATGACTACCATCAGGCTCCTACTTCTGGGCTCTAAATGTCTCTCTAGACCTAACAAGTGTCCCTCTCCCTAATAAGATCAACTTCCACATGGAGGTGGGGGAAATGTTGTATAGTGAGCTAAATCAAAATTCCATGACCATAAGAAAGGTCGAGAATCTATTGGAGAAGGTTGCATCCAAACTAAAACTGGATAGAGCTAATTCTAGAGCTCTACACATGCTGAATGAGAATTTCAAAGAATTGAATGTGAAGCTAGGAGTGAAACTAGAGGACAAAGCTGCATTTGAGACCCTTCTCTAGAGTTCACAAGAATAGATTTAGGTGTTGAGGAACGAGCTAAAGATGCCAGCCAGAGAACATGTGCAATCCAAAGAACTTGCATAGGTGGAGTAAGAGAAAGTTATCATGGCCAAAGAGCTAATTGATAGGAACAATGAGGTGGTGGCTCTCAAGAAGCAGATAACAAAGCTTCATATGAGGATAGACACTCATATTTGTGCGGTACTTGTGCTTGAGAACCCTCATAATCCCACTAAATATCTCACAAAGACCCTCTCCAAACTCCTACTCTCGGAAGGGGAACTTAAGAAGGTGAAAATGGACTTAGACACTACCCAACAAGCCCAAGAAAAAAAGGAAAAACAACTCAATACTACCAAGACCAATGCAGAACTGGTCAACAAGAACTTATAGGCAACTAATTAGGATATCTTTGAGCTTAAAGAAAAACTGAAAGGAAATATGTCCCTCCTACAACCTAAAGAACTGATCTGGGATGTGATAATAGTGGACATGAAGAGCAACTGAGAATACATAACTCTGATGAATGAGAAAAATTTTGTGATCAAATACTATGATTTCTTCATCCTAGATTGCAAAGAAGAGGGTGAAAAGAATGCCTAGATTGCCAAGAAATTCATCTAATTTGTAAACGAGAAGCCACTCAATGAGTTGAGGGTTATATATTTTATGGATAGGGTGTTTTCAATCATGGATATTTCCAAAGTATTCCAAAAGGAGAAATCTAGAGCTAAATATTAAGAATGCCTAGATGTAGTCTGAAGGGTGTGGCTACCTTTAACTCAGAGTTTGAGGAGAGAGTTCTACCAGGGCTGCCTAGCTATTGGAATTTCATGGGGGTGTTGACCCCGTGAGAGAAATATAATCAAATTCTAGTAGAGGCCAAAAGAAAGGTTGATTCATGCCACAAGAAGGCTTCTACCTTGAAGGGTAAAATTGTGGCAAAGTTCTTGAGAAGATATTTTCAATTGTCGGCGTCGGTGAAGACCTTATTCCACCCCTAGCTAAACTATACAAAGGTTACTAATATTAAAAGTTCATATCATATGTTCTTCACGCTCCTCTACCAAGTCCAACATTGTGACAACGATGCAAATAGTTCATTAATCCTCCACAACTCCATATCATTGATCCAACAATGCTTCCTCTTGAACGAGTCTATCATGATTGAAGATATTGTTGATTGTGTTAATCATGACACTTTGTTGTTTTATGTTTTATGTAAATATTTAATTTTTGAAGACTCAATGCCAGTTAGTTAGGATTCGCCCAGTACAATTATGCCACCAAGCACACTGAGATATTTTTTTTATGATGATGCACTGTAAAATCAAGAAAGAATATTTTGTAAGGGGTTCTCTTGTCGAGGCCCTATAAAAATAGTTTATGATACAGAACTGAGGGTTCCAATTTTTTTGAAGAGGGAAGATCTGCAACTGTGAATGAAATGTATGCCCTGTTTGAAGATTAATGAAATCTTATGGTGATTCTGGATCATATGAGGTTTTAGTCCTAGTATTGCAACAAGAATGTTACAACTCCCAATGCCTCCTCAACTCATATTATCAACCCGAGGTTCATACAAATTTTGAGGTGGCAGTGCTATATGCACAACAAATAGGATTCCACTCATGCCACCCTCAGTTATAAAATTAGATAAAAAGTGCTTAGAGACCATTCCTCCTATTGAATTAGAATTAAAGATTTCTCGTAAAGGTACAATTGGAAATTACTTCTAGCTATGAAAGTGGAAATGTCATTGACTCAACTTTTAAAAGCTAACTAAGCAACTCATTATAGGACAAAGGCTAGTCTACTTGCATAAATAAATCTATTTTACCATGAAAAATCCATCAAACTACCAAATCTACTTGCACAAAGGAAACTATTTTGTCTTGCATAATTCATCAAATTATCAATTAGAATTGCATGTACCGTCTACCTAGTTTACACTTTCTTGTAAATCATTAACCTACTTACATCGTACTTGTGATTAAAAAAACTAATACTACTTTTTCTTTTACAATGACAAAACGGAATGGTTTGAGTGGCCTAGGAGCTTCCATTAATCATAAAATCATTGTTGGGGGTCATCATTCATATAGTCTAAGTCAAAATTGCAGTGGGGATCAAAACTAATGAAGGAAAGTGATGCTACATGTTTGCTATAGGTGATTGCTACACGAGGCCTGTAATGCTACAAGAAAGCCTATAATGCTATAACAAGGCATCTAAGTGGTTTTTGAAGGTGAAAATGTTGTCTTGACGGTATGGAGTGGTGGATGGAAGTTGAATAAAATGGAGGGAGGTTGGTCTGAGTCCCTAGCCAAACTCAAGACCTCTGAGAGGCTTGTATTTCACTAGGAAGAGTGCTCTCGGTATACTAGGCAAAATGACTTATAAAGTAGGGTTTTTGGACAAAATTTGGATGTGGAAAGAGAATATGAAGGAGATCAAGATGGGAGTGGTAAAGGCTCCCTTCCCTGCAGATCAACCGTGCTTACAACAAATCACATGCATGCATCCATTTATCATTAAAAAAATGAAATAACTTATGATGGAAAATATGAGTTGAATTTAAATAACATATAATTTATGACATAACACTGATCTAATCACTAAACAAGTTTCTAAGGTACATAAAGAAAATGTAAAACATGACAAGTAACACTAATATATTTCCAAGAAATCATAAACACAATATTTTGTGGACTGTTGTTGTGAATCCTTCCACTCATTCTCCCATAAGAGAGGTGATGTAGAGGCTACAACCACATGATTTTATGGATTAATCTCTACTTAAATGCAAGAAACTATGAACTGCCCAGAATCAAGAAGTAACATAAGTACAATAAGAGGGAATAAAGCCTTTGGGTTGGGCCCAAAGCCAAGGGTCTTGCCCCTCTGAAACTAACTTAGATGAAGCTTAAAATCCAAATTCTCATTATCAAAATGTGTAGGTCTAATACATCATCTACAATTTTGAAGTAGGAATTTCAAGCTTGAAGATTAATAGCTACACCTAGTTAAACAAAAACTTTGAATCCTAATGAGCTCTTCATTTATACAAAAGGTCATCTGAAGAAACTCCCTTGTAGTAGTTTCTCCTTCCTTGATCTCAAAAATGGTGGATCTTTTCCCTCTTGGTATTCACTTGGACTAGGAGTCACTTGACTGCTAGTGAATTCAAATTGGTGAGAGAAGATGTTGTGATCCAAAGCTAAGTTTAGGGAGTTAAGGAGGTGGAAAAACCCCCTAGACTCTCTCATATTTGTCTCGATCAAGTCCCTGCATAGTAATAGCTTAAAAAATGCTTCATTTTCCTGTAATTCAACCACATTATGCCACATACTATGACAAACACCTTTTACTCCTCTTAGTAAGCATAATATAACAAAAAATGCGAATTAATGTAGGAGAATGATAGTTTAAGGCTGGAGGATGGCACAATGATCTTCAAAATATACCTATTGATGGGACTAATTAGCACCCCCCTACTAAAAGTGTTTCTCATCTTTTGAGAAACTCAGTCATCCATGTGAAGCTCTTTCATGGCACTAGTAGCCTCCCTAACATCCCAAGGCTCCTCAGATGGTGTGCCCTCTTATGGGTAAAAACCTACATTCCTCTCTATCTTTGTCCACACTTTCTACTCTTTTGCTTCATCTCTTCCTTATTTTAATCCTAGCAGAAAGGGTGGACTAAGTTTGATTCATATCCACTTGATTTTAATCCTCTACATGATCCTCTTTTATAATGATGTTCTCTCCAAGGCATTTCTTAACCTTTCAGGGGAGTGATATTCTCTAATCTGTAGGTTGTGGGTAAGGCATGCCATCTCCTCTAGCAAGCTTTCATACTTTATGTTCCTAATAAAATAAATGTGTCTTCAAAGTGTAGAGTGGGTTTCTTCTAGGTAGTAATTTATTAGGGAACTAAAGCAACATCATTTGATATGAGGCTATGGTTGCTAATGACAACTTTAGGGCTCATGAGATCCACTCTGATATACAATGATTCCTTATCCTATTTTTCCATTACCTTTTTTACCTCCTCATATCTTATCTCCTCATCTGTCATCTAGGATGCTAAAGCCATCAACTTCATATCTCCCAATATTGAATTGGCATCCCAATTTTTCCCTATCTTCCATGTCAGTTTGGGTGCAAAATTCAATGAACTACCTGTAGTCCTAAAAAGGCAGAGATCCATATTGTGCCAAAGTTTTGATTTGGAACTGAAACCAATGTTCTTTGAGAAATAGGGCATAAGACTTTGGTGGTTGTCTTCATTCCAAGGCTTCCATGGAGAGACTTTCCATGGTGGAAAGTTGTGTTTATTACTCCTGCAGCCTCTCTCTCAACCTCATATTTTCTGCCTCTAGTTGATCTTTCATCATAGACTCTCTCATTCTCAAATCACTTAACTCTTTACCCATTTCAATGAAATTTTCTTCCATGAGGCCCACATCATCCACATTCTTAGATTTAGCAATTTTCATCCACCTATGGGTTCTACCTCTCTCTATCTCTAGCTCATAAAGGAGTGGGATTGCAAATGTAACATGGATAATCCTTCCTCCAAAAAAATTATAGTAGGATCCTAAGCTAGGTTGTGGGATAGCTTCTTGGAGATATTGTAGGTATTTTCCAATAATATTTGAGGTGGTGGCTTCCTTTTGTAATTCCTTCTTATGCTCCTGTTGCTTCTTATGTCCTTCTTGTAGCAGACTCTGCCCCTCCTATAGAAAACCCTATCTCTCTTGTAGCAAACCCTGATCCTCCTATAGCTTATCTTTTTCTTCTTCCTCAAAGTCATATTGTGTCCTGGGCTTCTTGAAGGTGACAAACCTACTGGTAAGCCTACTCATAGGTGCTATAGGTTACTTGTTTTTGGTTTAAGGAGGAGTGACCCACTCAAATTTTCCTTCAATGGGTCCTATTTCTTCATCTTTTCTTAGTGACTCACCAATAATTATAGGAACCTTTGTAGGAGTTTGTGGGTTCTCTTTTCTAATTCTAGTGCTCTTCCTGGTTCTAGAATACATTTGACTTGGTCTTAATTACTTCATCTTGGGCTTGACAAGAGTGCCCAATGTAGCTAATGTTGCAACTACTTCCTATTTAGTATCTTCTATTAGAAAATTATATATTACAGAGTAATGGAACACATAAAATATTGCAAAAATATAAACACAAAAAATGCATAAAACAAGAGAGACACAAATATATGTGGTTCACCCAGTCTGGGCTATGTCCACAGAGAAACAACTAGTCCTTCCTTTTATATTATCCAACAAACTGAAGAGATACAACCTACAGCAGATTCGTTGTAATTCCCTCTTCGCTCTCAATCTCCTCTCTCTTCCTCATTTAGAATACAAATCTACATAGACGCCCCTCGGGGACCCCCTTGCAACAAATATTTTACGGGTGAAATTGTCGTCCCATTATGAACTGGGGTCCAATGCGGCGATACCTTTGAATACAAGAGATAATCAGGCTCCACACCCAACAATCTGCCACTTGGACACTGATTATAGCAACTCCACCATTGCTTCATTTGTTGGACAATGACTCCACTTTGGACCTGGTTGTTTCTCATCTTCTTCATCATACTTGAAGACCAATTAAAACTGAGCATATTCTCAGTTTCTCACTGGTTACAACTTTTGTTAACATATTTGCAGGATTCTAGATAGTGTGTATCCTTTCTAGCTTCAATTGTCCATCTTCTGATCCTGACCGTATAAAATGGTGCTTGAGCTATATATGTTTAGTCTTGGAATGAAATGCAGAGTTCTTTGCAAGATGTATGGCACTCTGGTTGTCACTGCATAACCTTCCCAACTCCTGCTTCTTACCCAATTCATTTAGAAACCTTTGTAACCAAATCACTTCTTTACTAGCCTCTGTAGCAGCAACATACGTTGCTTTTGTTGTTGATAGTGCAACAACACTTTGCAGTTTTGAGACTTAAATGATAGTTGTCCACCTATATTAAACACATATCATGTTGTGCTCCTTTTGTTATCTCTATCACCCACCATATCTGCATCTACATATCCCTGTACAGCAATGTTTGAACCACCAAAACATAATGCTTGATTTGTGGTACCTCTTAAATACTTGAGAATCCACTTCACTGCCATCCAATGTTCTTTTCCTAGATTGTTCATGTACATGCTTACAACTCTCACTACATATGCAATATTAGGCCTTGTGTAGACGATTTCATACATTAAGCTTCCAACTTCTGATGCATATGGAACTTTAGACATATGAGCCATTTCTTCCTGAGTCTTGGGACACTCCTTAATTTGAAATGGCTAGCCAAAGGTATACTAATTGGTTTTGCATTCTACATATTAAACATTTTCAACACCTTTTCTATATACTCACTTTGATACATTGTTAGTTTGTGATTATTCCTGTCTCTAGTTATTCTCATACTAAGGATTTGTTTCACAACACCCAAATCCTTCATTGCAAATGAGTTCGCCAAATTTTTTTTGAGAAAATTTATTTCTTGCATGTTAGAACCCGCAACAATCATGTCATCTACATACAATAATAATATAATATAGCTACCATCATTTTTCCTTTTGAGATAAACACAATGTTTAGAGTGACATCTAGTATAACCTTGTTCAAACATAATCCTGTCAAATTTTAGATACCACTGCATTGGAGCCTATTTTAAGCCATACAAGTTCTTTGTCAACCTAGACACTAGTTTCTCCTTCCCTTTTACCTCATATCCTTGTGGCTGCTGCATATATATCTCTTCCTCCAAATCCTCATGGAGAAAGGATGTCTTTACATCTAACTACTCAAGATGCAAATCTTCAGCTACTACTAGACTTAAAATAGTTCTAATTAAAGTCATTTTAACAACAGGAGAAAATATCTCATTAAATTCTATACCCTTTTTCTGTGCAAACCCTTTCACCACAAGTCTAGCTTTATACATTTTTCTATCTCCATCTTCTTCCTTCAACTTGTAAACCCATTTATTCTGCAATGTTCTTTTACCTGCAGGCAACCTAACTAAGTCCCAAGTCTGGTTATGTGCTAAGGATTCCATCTCTTCTTTCATGGCTTGCTCCCACTTCTTCCTGGTTTCTACCTGTATTGCTTCTTCATAACATTATTGTTCACCAGAATCAGTCAACAATACATAATATAATGAAGGAGAATATCATTCAGGGGGTTTACTTATCCTGGTAGATCTTCTAACACCACTTTTAGGTGTTTGATGTGCTTGTTTTTGTTGTGGTTGTTGTTCTGGATGTTGATCATTATTATTTTCAGGCACCATCACTTTTTCTGTGATCTTTTCAAGCACTGTGTATTCTCTATTTTCTTTTTCCTGTTCTTTTCTTGCAGTTGATCCTTATACAAAACCTTTTCATTGAATATGACATCTCTGCTCCTAATGATTTTGAGTTTTTCATAATCATAAAAGTGATAACCAAAATCATTAACACCATATCCAATAAAGGTACATTTCTTTGATTTTGCCTCAAGCTTTGTTCTATTTTCTTTATTAATGTGGAAAAAGGCTTCACAACCAAAAGTCTTTAAAACGGAGTAGTTTACCCTTTTACCTGTCCATGCCTCCTCTCGAATACCACCATACAAGGAACTTGAAGGCCCTCTATTTATTAGATAAATAGCAGTATCTACAACATCTACCCAAAATTGTAAGGGAAATCCTACATGCAATCTCATGCACCTTGCACGCTCCTTTATTGTCCTGTTCATCCTTTCTCACACATCATTTTCTTTTGGTGTTCTTGGAACTATCTTCTCTCTGTGAATTCCATTATCTCAACAGTACCTATCAAACTTTTTGCTACAATATTCACCTCCATTGTCTGATCTGAGACACTTCAACCTTTTTCCTATCTCATTTTCAACCAAAGCTTTCCATTTTGTTGAAAGTATCAAATACATCAGATTTATTTCGAATGTAATAAATCCAAGTTTTTCTGGTTGCATCATCAATAAAAGTAACATAATAATGAGAGCCACCAAGAGATGATACCTGAGCAGGTCCCCATACATCTATATGCACAAGCTTTAATTTTTCGCTCTTCTTTTCTTTCCCAACTCTAAGGAATTTGACTCTCTTTTGTTTTCCATAAACATAATTCTCATAGAATTTTAAATCAACATGCCTCAAACCTGGCAACAAATTTCTTGAGTGAAGAATCTGCATCCCCTTCTCACTCATGTGCCCAAGCCTATGATGCCACAATGACATATCTTCTCCTGTATAGGTTGAAGCATTAACAAAATTAGAAATACCATCACATAAATACAATGTATCAACTACTTCTCCTTTTTCTATTACCAAGGATCCTTTAGTGACCTTCCAGGTTTTATTTGTAAAAGTAGTCACACAGCCTTCACCTCCCAATTGCCCTGTTGAAATAATATTTTTCTTCATATCTGGGATATGACTTACCTCCTTCAATAGCCATTTATTTACATTATGGTGTTTTATGAAAATTGTACCCATTCCAATGATTTTATAGGGTTTATCATCACCCAATCGAACCTGTCCAAAATATCCTTGAATATAATCATGAAAATGTTTCCTATCAGGTGTGGCATGGAATAAGGCCCCTGAATCTACCACCCAGGCATCAATAATATTTTCTAAAGAAAGAATGAAAGAATCTTGCAACACATCACCTGTTACATTCACTTCATAATTACTTTCTTGTTGCATGTCTCCTTCTTTTCCCTTCTGAGACATGCAATCTTTCTTCAGGTGTCCTTTCTTCCTACATTTCCAGCACAATATCCCTGATTTGGACTTAGATTTTCCTTTTCTTGACTTACTAAGATATCAAAGGCTCTTTTCTCTTTCCATTTTTCTTTCCCTAGTCTTTGCAGTCAAAGCATTACCTAATGTCTCACCAGAGATTTTTCGTTGCATTTCCTCTCTAAGGATTGCACCGACCACATCATCAAACTTTAAAGTACTAGATCCAGAGACAGAGTTACTAATGGCCATAAATAAACCATTCCAACTTTCTGGCACTGAGCATAGAAATAATAGAGCCCTAACTTCATCATCAAAAGCTACCCCTATAGAACTTAACAAACTGGAAACTGTATTAAATTCATTTAAATGATCAACAACAGATCGACCTTCTGACATTTTCATATTAAATAAATGCTTCATAAGAAATACCTTATTTGAGGTAGAGTGTTTTTCATATAGTTTGGCCAATATCGACATTAAACCCTCTATTGTCATTTCCTTTGAAATATTAAATGCTATCAATGCCGCTAGGCACAACTATATTGTTCCAAGTGCCTTTCTGTCGAGAATATCCCATTCTGTGTTTGTCATACTCATCGGATTCTTTTCCTTTCCGCTCAATGGTTGGTACAGATCTCTTTGATACAGATAATCTTCCATCTGCATCTTCCACAGCTGGTAGTTTTGGTCGTTAAATTTTTTGACCCAAACCTACCATCTTCCGCCATTGCTCCCACTCGAACTAGGAACCATTCTCTCCTGTGAGTTTGTCAGCTAAATAGGCCTTCAGCTCCGATACCAGTTGTTAGGAAATTATATTACAGAGAAATGGAACACATAAAATATTACAGAAATATAAACGTGGAAAACACATAAAACAAGAGAGACACATATATACGTGGTTCACCCAATTTGGGCTACGTCCATGGAGAAACAACCAGTCCTTCCTTTTATATTATCTAGAAAATTGAAGAGATACAACCTATAATAGATCCACTGTAATTCCCTCTTCTCTCTTAGTCTCCTCTCTCTTCCTCATTCAGAATACATATCTACATAGATGCCCCCCCTTGCAGCGAATATTTTAGGGGTGACATTACGCCCCATTACAAAATGGGGTCCAATGCGGTGATACCTTTGAATACAAAAGATAATCAAGCTCCACACCCAACATCTTCTACTTCTTGGGATGCAAAATTATCCTCAGGGCTTACGCTTTCTTCTCCTTTCTTCTCCCTCTCTTCTCCTTTCATCTCTGATTATCCTTCTTTTACCCCTACTACCAATTTTTCCTCTGTTTTTCTTTCTTCTTCTTCTGTTCTTGCTTCCTCTTCCTCCTTTGTCTTGTCTCCTTTTTCTTCCTCTATTTTTCCTTCTCTTCCTCCAATACTAGAGGATGGAGTCTCTCCTGGTGTGAGGGATTTTGTTTCTATGAAAGTCTCCCTATCCATGTCCACAAATTTGTTCCATATGATAGGCATTCTCAAGTGGTTCAAAGCATCCACAACTACCAACTTGATGAGGCCATGGTGAGCTAAATGCTGGTGTTTTCCTTCCCTCACCTTATGAGTCATGTCCATATTGATAATGGGAGGAAATGGGGGACATTAAGTCTTAGAGGAATGGGTAATTCTTCCTTGAATCTCAGCTCCTAGAGTAGCTTGAAGTGGTAGGCATAAACCACACTTAATCTCCCTTCAAAAGATATATATTTAAGGATATGTTAAGCTACCTGATGAAGCTCATAAATAGGTAAACTATATGGGTCATAATGCCACTCTTCAACTTATTAAATTGACTTTTCTAACATTTATTTACATATTTTGTTAGATTTTGCTTAGTGAGTGTTACACAAAAAATTGTCACCATGACTTTCTACAGTTTGTGTGAGTCCATCAATACTCATACATCCCTCTTTTGCAAGTCTTAAACCTCAGCTCTGCATGTCAAGCCTTGAAAATGGGAGAAAGACCTTAAAAATGTCTCAAAACCCGGTTTCGTACTTTCTCCTAGTATTGCCTGCAGTGCCGCACCTAATGGTCATGTTTCCTGCGAACCTGGCCGCTCTGTATATTGAGTGATGGGTGCGAACCCCTCTAAAAGTTAAAAAGGCATGAGTTCATTCTTAAAAACTTATCTTGGGTCACTTCTAGACACTTCTAGAAGGAATATTACGCTGGCACGTCCACTCCACCTTGGTTCATCCATTCCATAACTAAGGGAGCTAACTCCATGATATGAGGTGCCTATCCCATTGAAGGAGGAACTTATCCCTTCAATGGTGGACTTGCAACTTCCTCCATTTGCACTATAAATTCATGCATTGGGCTGGTTGTAGGGGGGGTTGAAAGCTGAAGATTCTTGAGGGTAAATGCTACTGAAAACTAGGCTTCCTTTTTGAGCTTGTGAGAGGAGAGATCACATACCTTTCATGTCATTTGGGAAGTGAGTGAGGCTTGTCAAAGTAGAGGAGACCCCTGCTAGACCCTGGAAAGGACTTGTGCAACATCAAGGCAAAGGTTGTAAAGTTCTTTTATTCATCAAGTTAATACAATAAAGTTTATTTTTCTCAATGAACTGTCTCTAATGGTTTGTTTTATGAGCTCCTTGATCTTCATAATGAACATGTTTTGTTATACGTAGGTATGCTTTGATGTGTGCTTGTTTGTGTATGCAGGTTATTGAACGGGAACTGCTTGAAGCTGTTGGGATAAAACTGCCTCAAACAAGCGTTGGACCAAGGTAGGGTCTTTTACACTTCATAGTATTCATTATTGAATTGAAACATGTTTAGAGAGAAATAGGTTTTCCTATTCTCTTTGTTTCTAGATATCATTAGATACTAGGGAGATCGGTCTTGTTCGCAAGAATGATTTATCTGGCCAGCAAATTGGTGACTCTGCTGGGGACTAGTTTGGTTTGGATTTTGTGTTGTCTTTGCTTTGACTTGAGAAACTTGAGTTTTTGTTTCTGATTTTGCCTTGATTGGTGTGAGTTTGGGTACTGGTTAGATCCTGGTTGATTTTTTTTATTTTTTGAACTTTTGGAAGAGGACCGCATCCTCTGAGTTTGTTACAATGCGGACCTATCCGCACTGTTACAGTGTAACACAGAGTGGCACCGCACCTAGTTTTACTGGATGCTTGTGAAACCCTGTCAAAAATTTGAAAAACCTAAAATCCATCTACCCAGTTAGGTTTAGTTCTTATCCATAGTTGTTAGTGTATGCCCAGACCTGCATTTGTCTTGACAAAAGTTCCTTTTGAGTTAGTTTTCATTGGCATTTGTGTTTGGAGTGATTTTCAAAGAAGTTTTGATTGATTGGATTGGTTTTTGCTTGGTCTTTGTAGTAGCTCAGAGATCCGAAGCCTTAGAGCCTTAGATCACCCTGGTCTCCCTGGTTTTCTTGCTCATTTTGACTGGCTTATAGAATATATCCGTCAAGAGAGTTAGATCCCATTTGTCTCTTTGCAAAACTTTGATTGAACTTGATTACAAGTTTTGAATTTCATTTTTTCTTCTATTAAAATATAATTGGATGTTTTTGATTAGTTTGTTGAGCTGAACAAATTGATCCTTAGTGAAGCTGAAACACTAAGTTAAACGTCCTCAAAAACATTTCAAGTGTCTTTTCAATCCATTTTTTCATTTATATCTCAAGATTAGATCATAGTTTTGAGTTTTTTGCAGAAATTATACAAGCTTGTTGAAAATTCATTTTCAATAGTTTTTTAGAGTTTTTCTAGAAATCTTAAAAGCTCTCTTAAGGGAATTGCTTATTCTTGTAGTTGTTGATTGTTGAAAAGCAAAGGTATTTTCTTTTTTGAAGTTTCCTTAGTAGTCTCGTTTTGAAAAGTTCTTTGGAAAAGACAAAAATTTCCCTTTCAATTGTATGTTAAGAGAAAGATTTGAATTGCCAAGCATTGCATTTTCAACTCTTCCTTAGCTAGATATTCATTGAAAAGGAAAAAGAATTGTTATCATCTTAGGTGCATTTTTAGTGTTTTGGAGTCGAGTCTTCATACCACAATATTTCATCTCCACACCCATTGACTTAAAGAACAAACAATAAAATTAATGCCTAATTAAAATCAATCTAGTAATCATTTTATTTTCTAGGACTCTTTTCACCAACATAGCTTAGGCTAGTATCTTGGAGTAGGGAGTAATTAACTCTCCAAGATAGTTTAAACAGACAAGTAGTCGATCTTGCGGTAGGAAGAAAATCCAATTGTTACATCTATGCTCTGGGAAAGCTCCTCTTAAAGGAGAAGCACAAGATCATATCCGAACCAGTGTGGGAATCAATCCTTCCTCATTGGGGACGATAGAAGATATTCACGTATTAAAAATGGTAAACCTCGGATTAACCATTGTCGAGGAGCCTGGGGTCACTTGTTGGTAAACCTTGGATTATGTCAAGGAGCCTTTAAGGGGATTGAACTTGTTAATCTACCCTTGCGTGCGTATCGGATCGTAGACTGTTCCCCCAGGTATATTTGTTTCTGTGGTGACCTTAGTGACCATAATCTTTAGGATTCTTTCCTAGGTGACGGTGGAGGGAAGATCCCACTGTACCTGGAGCAGACGTCGACTAGACTCACTTGGACTCTCTAGGGGGTTATCTTCACTCGAGATGGTTATACTGGAGAAACTTGTGCTAGTCTGTTTCATTAAGCAGGTTGTTGGGGTAACTATTCCAACCGCCATTTCTGTATTGGACTCTTCGACGTTGGATTTCATCACCAACTAGTGTTTTCAATCCGAAAAGATATTGTTTGTGTGTGGTTTGATCTCCTAGATTTGTTAGGCATGTGCTTCAAATTGTTTGGTTCTTTAGAGACGTTAGGTGTTTTTCTTGAGATTTTTCTTTGTTTTCGTGTGAAGTAATTAGATTAATCGTGGCCGAATTACCGAGACAATCCCGTTGACTTCGGGGGCAGCCTCCTGAATTTACACCAAGTCAGCTGGAAGGGCTGCGAGCCCTTGTCACACCTAGTGAGAGTAGGGTTGGATCACTTGAGGCCGGAGAGTCTTCGTCAATTGTACATCATGATTATATAGTGCAAGCAACATAACATATTTCTGAACCGATTTCATTTTATGAGGTTACTGGTAGTATCACTCCTACTAGTTCGGTAGCCGAAGAACCTGAAATCTCTGAGCCTGAAACTAAAATTGCTGCTACTCCAACTTCAGGATTTGCTTCTCCTGTTTCTAGTGGTCCTAGTTCACCCAGAGTCAAAAATATTATCACCGAAAATCTTCCTTTTGGACTCATTTCCATTGAAAAAATTGTAAGCTCAAGTCCGGATGAAGGTATAAGCATCCCTGAAAACCAACTGACTATTGAACTTAGGGAGCGTGAATCTATTTTCTTCAGCCCCATTAGAGGTGACGCTTGGTATATTTCATTGACCAATTTCTTAGAAAATCCAGGTCTCGCGTCTTCACCACCTCGATTTCCTTTTCATCCAACACCCAGAGGTTATTATCCTCCCTTGAATATGTCGAGACAGCCATCCTTGTTTACTCAGACGCTAGAAACCTTTTTACATGGAAGTCCTTTTGTTCCTCCTGGGTATCAGTCTATATCTGGTACATTTTCAAGAGCTTCTCCTCAACCCATCGATTATGCCATATCTCCTAGTCATAACGGAACTAAACCGTTAAGTGTTGAAGAAATTCTTATGATGTCTGGTACTACTCCTAATCCGCAACCTCAAGATAGTTCAATACCGTCTGGGGGGCAGTCGCAAGGTACTCCAATACCACCTGGAGGGCAACCCCAAGGCAGTCCATTACCGCCTGGGGGGCAACCTCAAGGACAGTATGTTCCTACGGGACAGTATGTTCCTCAAGGTCAACCCCAGTATCAATATGTACCTCAAGGCCAACCCCAGTATCAATATACACCTCAAGGTCAATACCAGCCTCAAGGTCAGTACCAACCCCAAGGTCAGTACCAACCGCAAGTCAATACCAACCCCAAGGTCAGTACCAACCCCAAGGTCAATATCAACCTCAAGGTCAATATCAACCTCAAGGTTTTCAACCACCTTCAGGTCAGTCATTTGTTCAAGGACCTAGAAATGTACCATATAATTATCAATCTTACACTCAACCTAGTTTTGGTCCTCAATATGTTCAACCTATTATGGGTCCATGCCCCGGAGTGAACATGGTGTGGGATCCATAGACTCCGCAACCCAGTGCACAGTTGTCATCTCAATCTCGACATTCTTTTGTTTCTGGTTCACCCCAGCAACCTGTCCAGCCTACTACTCAAGCTGCTGCACCTGGGGCAGTTCCACAGCCTGGGCCTAGTTCGCCATGAACTCTGTCATAAACGTCTGCTGCAACTGTTGTGGCTTCTGTTCAATCCACCCCACCTATTTCTAGAGTATCAGCGGCTCCAGTTTCTATTGCTCCTGTATCAACTCCTTAGGCCTCTTTACCCCAGTCTGAACCTACAATCCAAACTCTGGTTTCTATGCCTGCAGGTCAACCTGGGCCAAGTACGATTGTTACAAGTCAACAATAATTTACTTATCAACCGTACCAGGGGCAGTACCAATATGGGCCTGCTATATAGAACCCGGCTTATCGGTATCAACCGTACCCTGGGTATACATATCAACAACCTCAACAACCTCAGTACGGTACGGTTAATGTTGGTTTTCCAAGAGGATATAATATCCCAAATGCGAATCTGATACCAAGCTATCGTGGATATCCTCCTCCTGGGGCTGGTCTGATGACCCCAAGTTTTCGGGATCCAAACTGTCAGTTACTGTTTATAGCAACTTTAGACTTGCCTGACTTGTCGCACCTTACAAACGATCCAATCAATTATCTTCTATTTTGGCTGCCAATGCCGAATAAGTTGCCCAGTGATATACCTAAGTTCGAGGGGAAGCCAGAAGAAGATCCGTCTAATCATGTGATGACTTACCATCTCTGGTGTGCATCAAATTCCATTATAGATGATTCCATTCGTCTTCGTCTTTTTCAACGCACTTTGATTGGCCTTGCAGCCAAGTAGTACATTGAGTTGCCACAAGGCTCCTTTTATAATTTTAGTCAGTTAGCTACTTCTTTCTTTACGCATTTTCAGCTGCCAGTCCGATATGACAATGGCACGGAATTATTAACTTCGTTAAAGTAGTCGACGTCTATTTATATTTCATATCATATTCATGAATGGCAGCGTCGATGTCGTTTAGTGAAAGTTTTTATTCCAGACCAAATTTTGGCAGAATGGTTTGTGAAATCATTATTACCCAAGACAACTGAAGATGTTGCTAAAGCAGGGGTAGTTACAGAAGAGCAATTAATTTCTCAAGCTCAGTACCTTGACTTAGTTTATACTCAGTCAGGTAAGTTGCATGAGAAAATCCCTGACCTTCCGAAACAAAATCAAATAGATGCTCCTCCCTCAGGGTATCATGCTGCAGTTGGTATGATTGGTACTGTTAATACCAAAAGTAAGAAGAAATCCTCCAAGAATTCTTCTCCTATAATAACTTTACCAGATTCCCCTAAGGGAGAGTCTTCACCTGAAATTTATGCCAATGTTCATGTCATAGAATCATCCACGACCAAATCAAAATCCAACGGAAAAAATAAAGTTAAGAAGAAGAAGCAGAACTCAAAGGAGAAATCTGAGAAAACTGAATCTACTGACGAGAAACGAAAACCTCGATATCCTTGTCTCATCTGCGATGAGGAGCACTTTACAAGGGATTGCCCGCATCATGCCGAGGTTACGAAAATCGTCAAAGGTTCGCAAAAACCCGTTGTTTTGAAGGATCCTTTTCCAAATCAAGATAGTAAAATGATAGGCTCTTCCTCTAATGCCTTGGAAGAACCCATAATGATGACGTCACATGTAAGGATTGTGACACGATCTCAAGATTACGGGAGTAAAAGTCCTTTTGGTGGAAAGGAAGCTGAATCTTCCAATTCCAATCCAGCAACCTCAGCTCCGTCTGGTTCCGATCCACTACAGATCGAGAAGCTTAATACCGACTTAGTAATCAAACTGCCCGCTAGGGGTATACTTCGAAAGTCAACTTTCAATCCTCATGCGAGAGCTGCTCAGAATTATAACATTGTTGAAGATTTGGTTGTTTCACCTTCAGCAAGGTCGGCTTTGGAAGTGCTGCAATCATGTCCAGCACAGCAGAAAATGCTACTGTCGGCTATAGGAGCTGTTGATATTTAGGACTCCAACCTCATAGTCTTCGAATTAGAAAATAGTACACCTCGCCTTCCTCATCAAATGGCTTTCCAAATTCCAGTGTTAGTCAAAAACAGACCTTGTTTTAGGACTGTGATTGATGAGGGAGCTTCCACGTGTATTATGTCGATACAGTGTTGGAAACCCTTGGTTCTCCTACGCTTAATCAATCCCCGACAATTCTAAAGGCCTTTGATGGCTGAGGGTTTCTTCCTTATGTCATTCTACAGGATTTTCCTATAGGGGTTGAAGGAAAAACCGTTAATCTAGATGTGGAGGTGGTTGATGCCCCTCTAGATTACAACCTTCTTTTGGGTTGTAGCTAGTCTTACGCCATGACTGTTGTTGTTTCCTCAGTATTTCGGCTTATTAACTTCCCACATAATGGAAATATTGTAACAATAGATCAGTTAACTTATTTCTCGTCCGACCCATCCTCTGCTGAGAGTATTCAACATGTTGGAAAAACCGCTATCCCTTATAAGGATGTTGGAGTAGGATTAGTTAAAGATTCGGGTTTACTTGGAACTTTTTCCTTTCCTCCTCCCAACGTACAGTCTCCTTTCGCAACCATTCATATGATTTCATCAGAATACATTTTTCTTGACGATCCTTGGGTCATTCCATTCAAATCCGAGGTGGACTCTCTTGGCAATGCTATGCTTTTTAGTCCCTTTGAAGTTGCTTATCAGGCAGTACAGTTGTTTTCCAACTCAAATTCAACCAACCCTCATCTAGTGAATGAGATCAATGGGAAATCACTTTCAATTTCAACCTCAGAGCCACCAACATTTTTAGAAACCGTTCACAACGATGAACAAATTCAGGAATTGTTATCCGTTGATGCCTTACCATGGGAAGATATTCATCATAGGTCTTCATTTTTACCCAAGATTGATCATTTTGAAAATGATTTTTCATCCATTTTCACCACTGAATATGTCAAAGAACCACAAAATCCACTGAAACATCCTGATTCTGAACAAAATTTAGCCATTATTTCTCGCACGGTTCCTATCGACATTTCAATCAAACCTGGGATTGTTGAAAACATTCACATAGGTGCTTCTTGTACAGACACTAAAGTCAACACGTATAAAGCCCTATTTCAAGAATTCTGTGACATGTTTGCCTGGTCCTATGAGGAAATGCCAGGAATTGATCCTTCCATTGTTGTTCATGTAATCAAAACCTACCCAGATGCTAAACCCGTCCGGCAATGGTTGTGTCAAATACACCCACGAAAAGCTGCTGCCATCAAAATTGAAGTTGAGAAATTACTTAAAGCAGGTTTCATTTATCCAATTCCTTTAATGGATTGGGTATCGAATATTGTTCCAGTTAATAAAAGACAAGGGACAATAAGAATATGCATCGACTATAGGGATATTAATCGTGCTTGTCCCAAGGACAATTATCCCATGCCCTATATCGATCAAATTATCGATGATTGTGCCGGAAGTGAAATATTCTCCTTTATGGATGACTTTTCTGGTTATAATCAAATTAACATTCTACCTGCATATCAACCAAAAACGGCATTCATCTGTCCATGGGGGGCCTTTGCTTATTGCAAATTACCTTTTGGACTGAAGAACACTGGGGCAACTTTTCAAAGGGCAATGTCTTATGCATTTCATGACATCAAGCACAATGTGCAGCCCTATCTCAATGATCTACCAGCTCATTCATTGCGAAGAGCTGATCATCTCACTCACTTACGAGCCATCTTCATGAGATGTAGGCATTATCAGATTCGACTTAATCTACACAAGTGTGTTTTTTGTATCGAAATGGGTCGATTACTGGGGTTTGTTGTATCGAAAGTCAGAATTCGCATCGATCCTTCGAAGGTTGAAGCCATTGTCAAGTTACCACCTCCTTCAACTCTTCACCTACTCCAGAGTTTGTAAGGGAAAGCAAACTTTTTACATCGTTTCATTCCTAACTACGCCGAGATTACAAAAGGTTTCACCCGGTTGTTGAAGCAAAACACTCCATTCTTTTGGGACGAGATATCTAACAAATCATTTGATGCTCTAAAATATGCGTTGACCCATGCACCATTATTGCATCCTCCCAACTACAACCAGGACTATTTCTTGTACCTCGCTACTTCCCATTCCACTATAGGGATGGTTTTAGTTCAACAGGATGAATTCGAAAGTGAACATGTGATATATTATCTTAGTCGGACTCTAACTCCAACTAAGTTAAAATATTCACATGTGGAGAAACTAGCCTTAGTTGTAGTCCAAGTTGTTCAGCGTTTTCGTCACTACATTTTGTTACGCAAAACCACTGTCATTTCTGACTGTAACCCTATGCAATACATTTTGACTAAACAATTGTTAGGGGGCAAGTATTCCAAATGGATTGTCATCCTGCAGGAATTTGATTTGGAATTCGAGAAGGCCAAGTCAAAGAAGTATTTGGTTTTTGCGGAACTAATGTGTGATTTCCCTCGTGCTGATACCGAACATGTGGCGAAAGAATCCCTTGTTGATGAATCCTTGTTCCTTATCAGCACCATTGATCCATGGTACGGAGATATCATTGTCTATCTCCAAACCCAATCTTTTCGAACCGATACTTCACGATCTCAACGCTGGAAAATACGATTCCAATCCCAACCTTACACTATTATTGGAGATACACTTTATCGTCGTGGGGCAGATTCCATTTTCCATCGCTGCCTTACTCATGATGAGGCTGATAAGGTTCTTAATGATTGCCACTCTAGAGCGTGTGGCTATCATATGTCTGGGTATGCCACAGCCCAAAAGATTTTGCGCGCTGGCTATTTCTAGTCATCCTTGTTCAAAGATTGTATTACTGTCGTCCAGAAATGTCACAACTGCCAAATTTTTGATTGAAAGATGCGTGCTCCTCCTGCTCCTCTCCACCCTATCATTTCCATTGGTCCTTTTGCAAAATGGGGTATCAATTTTATTACCTGTAACCCTCACTCGGCCGGGGGGCATGCGTATATCAGCCTTGCAGTAGATTATTTTACCAAGTGGGCCGAGGCGATGCCTACATTTTCGGTAGACGGCAAAACTGCTGCGATTTTCATTTTCAATCATATAATTGCCAGGTTTGGTGTCCCCCAAGTGATTATCACTGACCATGGGAGTCATTTTCGAAACATCATGATGATCGAACTTACAGATCAGCTTGGTCTGCGTCACGATAGTTCCACTCCATATTACCCACAAGCAAATGGTTTGGTTGAAGCAGTCAACAAAGTTCTAGTCACCATGATCCAACGAATCATTGGGATTCATCGGTCGAAATGGCATAACATGTTATTTTCAATGCTTTGGGCGTACCGAACCTCCATCAAAACATCAACAAGTTTTACTCCCTTTCAACTGGTTTACGATTTAGAGTTAGTATTGCCCATTGAATGTGAAATCCCATCATTACAAATTGCTGTGCAATTATTACCAACCACTTCCAAAGAGGAAAATCGTTTATTATACTTACCTCAATTAGATGATAATTGACGCAATGCTGCATTAGCTGTCTAAACTCATGCCAAACGCATCAAAGCTCAGTATGATCGAAATGTTACACCCCGCAATTTTTTGGAAGGCAACCTAATTTTACTTTACGATCAAGCAAACGATAAGCTAGGGGTTGGAAAATTTGTACCCATGTGGCATGGTCCGTATATTGTCAAGCGGAAGCTGGCAAAAGGGGCCTATAAGCTAGAATATCTTGATGGTGTCTCTTTAGGTAAACCTAGGAATGGGCTTTATCTAAAGCGATATTATGCTTAAACAAATAGCGTGGGGATTTCATTAGATTAGTTTTTTCTACGTTGGTGTGTTTGTAGATTAAAATTGCGTGCTTTACTTTAGTGAGTGTTTTTCATTATTAGCCCTGCTCATCTTGATTTTACTCTTGATATTGCAAATGTTGACGCCTCTCCAAACATACATTGGTTTCGCTGATGGCGCTTGTCATAGTACACGGAACATCTCTTTCGCAGCTTGGGTTATCTATTCACCCTCTGACGAGTTAGTATCTATGCACGGGGTAAGCCTCGGTCAAACAACAAACAACATTGCAGAATACAGTGCAGTTATTGAATTATTATCTGAATCCATCTCATTTTGGATTCGAAGTTTGATTTTTAATTTAGATTCAGAACTCGTTGTGTTACAGCTTAATCGCGTTTATGCCATTAGAAATCCAGTATTATTACGATTATTTTTGAGAGTCCGTCTCTTGGAACGAGAATTTGATTACATAGCATATCAACACATTCCAAGATATTTAAATACATTAGCAGATGCAATTTCTTCTCGAATGTTAAATAGACATTTGCATTTAATCAAACAGTAAATTTAAAAACATCTCATAAACATGTTTTGCAAGATAACCATAGTAATAGCATAACATAGCATAAGAGTGTGTCAAAATATACATTTTCCTCGATCATAGGTTGAAAAACACCTTATGATTGGAAAAAATAATAGTATCAAAAGTCATATCAAAAATGGGTCTACAAAGCGATCATCCCATCACTGGTGATGATCCCGATAGGACACTACTGCTCGGGCCACCCTACAAAGGAACCTCCTAAAAGGTCCTATGACCCCAATCACATAACGTTGAAACCGAAGTGGAATGTCATCTATGTTGGTCTCTGGAATGTCTGCAGTCAAGCGCTCTAGATGGCTCTCCAACTCAGCCAAAGTCTCTGTTATCTGGTCCTATGGGGCTGGTACCGCGGTAGCTGGTTGTCTCTGATCATAGGGCTGTAGAGCAGCTGGTCGCCGTGGACCCACATCTGCATTTAAAAACTTTTACTATTAGTTTTTGGATGATTGTTAAAAATACAAAAACATACATATAAAATTAAAATGTTGAAAAACAATTTTTACCTCTGTCATCCCATTGCTCTCCTGGTGGAAGAGTCATGTTGGGATCGCCACGATAATCCATCCCAGTGTATGGAAAATCCTGAATAATAAAAATTTGGTTCTCTAACCAACGAAAGTACTCTGGGGTGAATCGAACGATCTCAGAACCCTCATCTGGATGACGGGCCATAACTGCGACCCATCGCATAACCCGAGGATCTCGGGGAAGTCCAGCCTCAACTGTGAGCTGCTGTGGAACCATCATCGGTACCCTCTCTAGGGCAAAGCTGACAACTAAGTAACCATAACCAAAGTTCTTTAGCTGCCCTTACTTCACCCTAGTCAATTGGCCCTTCACATTGGCCAATACAGCATTGCACCAGTTGAAAATGGTGCCTCGGAAGCAGTCCACTGCCATGCGCATCTGGGAGCCTGTAGCTAGATGCAATGCTGCGCTCCCACAGATTCTGGTAACAGTAAAAGCAATAAACTTTTGTTCAGGATGGGAGATGGTTTTCACATCTATCTGTTTGTCCGGATCCTGGTTGTTACAGAACTCTAGTCGGAGACTAGCGACAAATTGGCCACCTGGCCTAGATCTCAAAAGAGATAATTTCTCGCCTCTCTTGGGAAAGCCAGTCAAAAAATATACGTCATCCAACTCGATTTCGAGCCGGTTTCCGCCAATAATGAAGCACTGGTCCTGAATGCTCCATCTGTTTACCATCCACTTTAAAAAGTCTACCTGTGCCCTCATGCCAGGTATGGTCCAAAATTTGAAAAGCCCACATGCTCTCAATGCCTGTAATGAAGGCGGATGGAGCAATGCAGCCCGATCAACGTCCTCATGCTCTCTTTCCTGCCAAACAAGCATATTGTGTACCTACAATGCAAAATATGTGGATTAGAAATTTCATTCTAAACTTCTATGGGTCAAGAATTAAAAACCTAGGGTTGAAAATCCGCATTCCGCGGGGTTCGCACTCCGCCTTTTAGAGACGGTGCATAGGTGCGCACTTCTCCTTAAGATGAGGTGCGGCACCCTGACTTTTCTCTGTGTACAGAAAAGTCAGGGTGGGCAAGGGCCACATGGCGCCCCTGCGCAACCACCGTGGGCAATTTTTTGCCCTAAATTTCCTCCAAAAATCAAAATCTAAACCCTAAAACAAAATTTGAAATGGATGAAATGCAAATCAAGGACATTGTGGATTACCTGGAGAAGACAGTTATAATTTCCAGCGGTCGGATTTTGCGCAATCTCCATGGGAAGTTTTTTACCAAAAGCTCTTACTTTTTACTCCAAAGGTAAACGGTAAAAATGAACTTGTAAAAACCCTTTTTATAAGATTTTTTGAATAAATAAATTAAAATTTATTTATTTTTTACTTTGAAAAGGTCATTTTGGTGCATTTTTATTATTTTTTAAACAGATATGAGTAATGTTTGCAGTTTTAGTGCAGAACATTGGGGTTTTAGGTGAAATTGATCATTTTCGACAAAAAACACATAGGAGTCCTCTTTAAGCTCTTTTCGGACTCGTAAAAAATGAAAAGATTTCCGAGTGTTTCTTTGTATACTCGTTAAAACATAATTACAAAGACGGTCTTTTACAGCTCTTTTCTGACCGTACAAACATGAAAAGATTGTCAGGCTTTTGTCGTTTCAAGTTCGATATTGGTAATAAAATGACGTGTTTTTAGTCACTTTTTTACTTTTTCAAATTGAAGGCACTAAACATGAAAAGTATACCTTGTTCGTGATGATAAAGCGGTTCTCTCAAGTATTATTTTATACTTTTTCAGGCTTGGGAGACATAAATTTACGAAAAAGAACAACCGTGGAGTTTTCTTAAGTTTTTCTTTTGACTCCCTAAAATTGAAAAACATCGAGTTTCTCCTATACTGGACTCGTTAAAATTTCAAAGTAAAGGACCTGTTCAATTACAAACAGGAGCAGACCACTCCTTCTTAGGGTTCGAATTTAAACTAAGTTGGACTCATTCAAAGGATGAACTTATAACCAAGCAAATGTTATCCTCCTCAAGCTTGTCAAAAATAAAGAGGTACTTGCCAGAAATGGTGGGGCGAAAATGGTAAGAATGAACCCGTTTGTTGTACTCTCTGTTTGAAAAACTTTCCATCACTCTTGAACATGACTTTATCCACCTGGGTTGGGAAATCCTTTACCTAATAGGTAATCAAACCACTTTGAAAGTCTTCAACCGGTTTCCGGGTATTAACTTTGGGTCAACTGTCACCAAACAATCTGCTGTGTCGTTACGTGTTCAAGAGGTCTGTGCAAATAAACCATTCACTTGAAAAATATTTGTCATGCATCATTAACCATCCCTGAGTTATTTTTTGCTAGATATATTTCTTTAGACTTGATTTATGATTTCGTGTTATGGACTTTCCCATGACGGATTGCTTTTTATCGACTCTAACTCATTATTTAGAAAGGTGATCTAGAAATCGTCAGTACCTTGGAATCTGCATGCCTCAATGGTAGGTTTCTTGCCTTTGACGACAGGTTGCATCATTGACCTTTGATCAACGGATTCCGTGACATGTTCGACATCGACTCATTCATTCACATCTCATGGATTGTACTGGGTACTTTGAGGGC
>APFE031261333.1:305285-336922 GCA_000404065.3 Pinus taeda
ATGCAAGAATTGGAGCAGTTTTTGGTTGAATTAAGTGTCAGAACTCAAATTAGGAAAGAAAGAGAGATTTTAGGAGTTGGTCTCCCTCCTTAACTCCTCAAATCGTTTAAAGGTTCCTCCACCATATATCATCAACTCGGTGTCACTGGTAGCCAAGCAATCTGATTCCTTTGGCAGCCAAGCCAGTGATAGTCAAGGGAGAGTTATTCTTGAGTTAGCAACCCAAGCCTCCCTATTTTCTAGGGACATGCTAGTATCTCCCATTTTGTATAAATAAGAGAGTCAAGGGACTCATTAGGATTTGATTTGTCATTGTAGCCAAGAGGCCATTTAAGCTGAAACATTGTGACTGTTTTTCTTATGTTATACTTGACATTTTGATGATAATGAGAAATTCTACTTTGATCCAGCATTGAGTTGTCTCAGAGGGTTGAAGCTCTTGGGTTAGGGCCCAAGCCTCATAGCAAAAGTTCCTCTTTTTGCAGTTGTATTCTTAGCTTAGAATGATAGTTAGCTGTTGAAGTTTATTTATGTTTTTTTCTCTGATTATCTTAACAAGCGCTTAAATTGTTGTTCAACCTTGTTTCCATTAGTTTGAAGAGGTAGATTAGTGCTATAGTTTAGTGGAGAAATTATACCAGCAAATATAGTGACAGTGGCCCCCACATCATCTCTCTCATGGGATCATGACTAGAGGACCCCACTCTAACAACCCCAAAAATAGAGTTTTCTTTTGATTATTGCATAGATTAGGTTTCATTCTTAGCTCGATCATTGTTTATGATTTTTTTGGAAGAACCTGCATTTGTTATATTGTTTTCTTAAGTTTTTTGTAGCTTAAAAATAATTCCATACCATAGATATATTCCTTAACAGTAGATATATCATCTTCCTCAAATTCAATTCATCTTTTCCATGTGGACATGTAGTGATGCATAAATGAAAAGAGAAACAAGTTTTGTTACAGGGATTGTTGATCTGTAGGAAGGGACTCATCCAACCAAATTCACCTAAGTCTTCTCCACCTTCTACCAAGGCATACCAACCCACAGTTCAAACCTCTGTTTTCCAACCACCGTGAGCAACCACCTTAGGGAAATCCAATCTCCATGGAGTGTTGGGCTTAGCCTTGGGCAATGTTTACCTTCCCTACCCCTTCTAGAGTTGTCATACACCCCTCCAATACCTCATCTCACTATTCTTTCCCTCCAAAATCCTTTAGCTAACTTCCTGTAGCAGTTCAGGACATCCTGTAGCAGATTAGGACATCCTATAGTAGTTTCCTATAGCAGCTATAAGATCTCCTGTAGCGGCCTGTTTTGACCCTGTTTTGACCAGAAATGATAGTATAACCTAGTATAGGAGTACGTTAACCCCTCTACTTGGTTTCCATGCCCATGAGTGCCACCTAGACCAGCCTTCCCATTCCTTTCCCTCTTGCAAGAACAAAATAACATTGGCATTTATATTTTTGAAATTAACACTTAAAGACTCTTCTTCTTTGTAGATGTAAATGAGATAGTTAATGCATGAATGTGTGCATTCTGAGATGATATAGTAACTTTCCATTTCTAAGCAGTCCTAATAGTTATATGAGCAATTGCAAGATTAGCATAATTTCCTTTCTGTAAAGTGATTTGCGTCATTCCATAGCTAGATGGTTTATGGCATTACATAGCATTTACCATTTGGCAACTTTCATTTCCTGAATAGACAAGCACTTGTTTTCCTACATTAGAACTACCTTTACATTGACTATCAGTAGTTACAATGTTTTAGTCAATAGAGGATTGGTCTGGAACCCTAATGGTTAAGTGCCCCAGTTGAGAAGTGACATGAATATAATGATGCATATGTTGTGTATATAACATTGTCACCTCCAAGTCTATATGAAACCCCAGGCTGATAAAGTAAAGTTGGTAGCCCTAGGAGTTGCAACATCCTTGCTGCAATATTGAGGCTCATCACTTTTTGGTGTCATTCTCAGGGAGGTGTCTAGGTAGATGTAATTAATGCCTTTCTTTCTAATTTTCATTTAGTAGGTAGATGTTATTATGCTTTCCTTTCTATTTTACAATTAATTCTGAAAAACACATAAAAAGAAAAAGTTATTTCATGCCTCATATGAGTAGAGACAATTTAGGGAAATTATTTCCAAATACACCCACACCATCAAACAATCAACCTTCCCTATTCTTCGGTGACTGTCATCTTCCCTCTCTAACTACAGGGGAATTAGAGGACCCATTAGGTGAAAAACTAGAGATATTTGAAGATCCTATTGGGGAAGAAGAAGAAGAAACCATTCCACACACTTAAACCATGGCTAAAAATAGAAATGAGACTAAAATCATAAATGAGGGTGCTTTTCCCATTAGAGAGACTAATGGAGATGCTACAATGAAAAACATAAGCCCCTTCATCCTTCCTCACTTCTGTGGATTAACCTCATAGGACGCTAATATCATTTTGTTTGAGTTTTCTTTGATCTACAGAACTTATGATTATACCTATGATGATCAAAAGTTGAATTTGTTCCCATCAACCCTCAAGGATGTAGTCTTGCGCTGGTTCATGGGTTTACCTAGGGACAACATCACTACGTGGTCTCAATGCAACAAGGCTTCAACAATAAGAACATGGATTATTGTAGGTCCAAAGACACCAAAGAGTAAATCTTTAGAATGACCTTGGGACATGATGAACCCTTGCAAGATTATGAGGAAAGGTTCCAACTTAGTTACAAAAGGGCCAAATGCACCCTTGATCCTGAATCATTCAAGTTAGTACTTCTTAGAGGAATCAGGGAAGAAATTTTGGAAACCCTAAACATGTTGTGTGGAGAGGAAATTTACCAACCATTTTATGATGATATCAAGAAAGTTTTCAAAAACCATTCCAGGGCTACCAAAAACAAGGGTAGGGCTAGTCAAGCTTTATCTAGTTCCTCTTCCTCCAACACATCTATCAAGAGTGAATTTGGAAACATGTTGGAAGATTTTAAAAGTGAAATGATGCACACACTTACTTTGAAAATGGACACCGTATAGATCAAGAGGAAGCAGGAGGAAGAAAAGAGACCCTTAGCTATCTTTTTCCCTAGATGCACTAGAAGGCACCCCAAAAGTGAATGTCCATTGAATGTTATAGAGGTATTCTCGGTCTGTGAGGAATACCTTCCACATATAAGTTCCCTTCTCTACATGGATTGAAGGTTTTATACCAAGGGGCTAAAGGTTGGGTTGAACAACTTTGCTATATCAATCAAAGTACGCCTCAAGGACCTCGACCATACCAATACGGCATGCAAGGGGCATCCTATTCCTATTACAATCCCAATCAGAGTGAATCCCTTCCCCCTTAGTGTTATCCTACTCATCTTTCATTGTCCACACCTTCTCCTTGGTCTTATGCACCTCAATACCCTTCCCAACCTATGAATGAGACATTTCAGCCATATGCTCCCCCACATCCTTAGTGGAATACCTCATCACAAGGTTGGAGGCCTCCATTCAAACAACCTCCAGGCTTATTGCCTCCACCTCAATCTCAACGATAGTAGGTCTATAGTGGAGAGACATCCTACCCTACGTATGATGTGGAAATTCAAGAAATCAACCTCATGTCTAGAATAGTGCCTCCAGGTAATCAACCTCCATCTCCACCTGAGGAGATTGAAGAGGAAAAGGAAGAGAGTGTTCCTAAAGCCAATCCACCTCCTTTTCTTGAAATATTGATCCATCCTAGTCAACACACCTAAGAATGGTTTGAACTTCTGGGAAAATTGAAAAAGTTGTGTGTTAAAATCCCACTCCTCCAAGCCATCAAGTATGTCCCCATATACAATAAGATAATCATATAGATATTCTTCAAAAATCCTGGGAGGAGAAAGAAAGACACCCCTATCATTAATGTCATTGGACAATTGTTTGAATTAATGTTGGGGAGAGTGATTTTCCCAAAGTATCTAGACCCAGGAAGTCCTGTGGTAGATGTGCACATTGATGGCATCATTGTCCCCCACACCTTAGTTGATATTGGGGTTGCCATAAATTTGATGACTAATGAGACCATGCTCAAACTAAATCTCCAACGGTCCTTAAAAAGGACCACATTAGTATTGCAACTTGCAGATAGATCCACGGTAGCCTCGAAGCAAGTTTTTGAGGATGTGATGGTCTCTATTGATTCTTGGGAGTACCCTGCTAACTTCTTAGTTATCTAGCCCAAGACCAAATTCAATGGGTATCCTCTCATCCTTGTATGGCCATGGATAGCCATTGTTGATGCTTACATAACTTGCAGAGTTGGGAACATGAGCATTGAGAATGGGCATTTGTCCAAACAATTGATCTTGTACCTGTTAGGGTCCTATAATTTATAGGATCTCAAGGTGATTGAGTATTTTATCTCAAGAATCTTATATTGTAAATAATTGTCAATCTGCAAATGGTTTCCAAATAAAAGAAAAGTAGAATAAAAATGAAAAGAGGGTATAAGAAAAAAACAGGAAAAAACAAAAAAATTGAAAAATAATAAAACATAGAACCCCATCAAAAGAAAAACAAAAAGAAATAATATTGAAAGTGTTGCTAGTCTAAATGCCGCTACTAATAGATATTTTTCTTCATCATTGATAAATAAAGGTTGCGTGCAGCTTGTTTAAAATGCCACAATGACTAGCTATTTGTTTAATCATACAGTATAATCATGGTTAAACATGTTTTGAATTTATGTAAATTAGACTAGAGAATAAAGGTTTGCCAAATAGTTTAATCATGGTAAATTAGTGGTTAGGTAGAAAATTACATTGATTCAATTGTTTAATCTAAATCAATAAGAGAAATATGCAATAGGATTTAGATAAATTTTTATTTTTCATAAAAGAAAATAATATGGGTTTGCTAGTCTAAGTGCACCTCTTAGACGAATAAAAATGTTAGTTTAGTGAAAGGGTAGGTAAAATAGTTGGTTTTATAAATATATGCCTATGTCCCTTTATCCTAAGTTTAGTGACAATGAAAAAAGTGCAAAGGCATGAATGGATAAAGTATTTCATATATTTCATTTTTCACCTTTATCCTAAGTTCAAAGAACAAAATGAAAGCACACATGGACAAAGGTTTCTTTTGTCATATTTTATTAAAACATGCCACTGTTAGAGCAATGAGATCTTTCGCCCCTCACAATCGACAACCTTCATTCACTTTTGCCCCCCTCTCCATCCTACCTTTACCATTGGGCCAGGGGGGGTGGGGGTCCGAAGAGGAAGTCTCTCCCGCTAGGCACCATCCATACGTGGCGCCCTCTATGAATTTCGCACCTCCCCTCCGATACTATTTACCACCTTCTACCCCCTTCTAAATCACCTTCCCCTCATCCACGCAATCATGTCCCTACCACGACACCTCTGCCACTCACCTCCCACCACATCCTCTAGCCATTATCCAATTAATTTCTCTCCCAGAAAAATAACATTCGGGATTCAATTTGCCTTCCCAGCTAACTATTCAAACTTTAATTGTCCGACGCCACCTCCAATGGAAATTACCTCTCTTTCTTTAAAAGATTTCGAACAATATTTTTCCTCCCTTTCACTGTTTATTCTATGCAATTCACAGCTTCTATAAGAAACCCATCTCAAAGCATCTGCTCAACCTGAACTAGTTTGGAATTGTCGACACATTGCCTCCTTTCTTTCACTAGACAACTATTTTTCTTCAAACTATTCCCCATAAGCTATCCTATCACTTATTGTTACTTTTCACTGATCTAATCATGCCTCCAAAGAGAAAAACCAAGGATAAACCTACCAATCCAGTGATTCATTCCTCCATAGATTCAGATCACATTCCTTTAGCTGACAAGGATTATCATATTAGTGAATCATAGTGTGATTGTGAATTTTTAGAGCTATACAATTGGCTGGAAGAGAAGCATGCAGACAAAACTGATCAAATTGGACTCTGGGAGTCAAAGCTTCCCCATTATATCTTTCCTCTAACTTTCCATGCCCCTGAATTCGCTAGAAAATGCCAAGCCTGTTATGTCCCTGGCTAAAGAGCTACTATGGCCCCATCTACTGAAATCCTCTTTACCATTACTATCCAGTTTATAAAACAAATGATGCTAGTTCCCCCTATGGAAAATAGTGCCCCTTTCTCCTTAGAAGCTCTTGCCCAACTTTATCAGAAGTTGGATTTCACTACAAGAGCCAAAATTTTTGAGATCTTATTTCTTGAAAATGCCCAATTACCTAAGAAGAATCCTCCATACCCTTCGTCTATCTTCTTTGATCAAGCTTAAAAAATTATATCCATAGTTTCATATATTTTGGGTTATTATTCTGATCAGTGGGTAGATGAGTGTTGGGCACGGGATCCCCCAAGGGCAGTTTTTGGGCCAAGAGCCCATATTTTGATCCAACATTGTAATTACAATGTAAAGACTCCGCATTTTGTGGGCGCGGAGCACGTAGTTGTTAAAAAATCATAGGTTTTTTCGCCCTTATTTTGATAATGTAATGCCAGTTGTAGAAGATCTACCCATGGTTTTTGGACCATGGAATTGTATAAATAAAGTGAAGCTCTAAGTAGTCAAAGGCATCTAATCTAAGAGAAGATAATGTAGATGTATGCGAGATAGTTTTGAAGTGTGAGTCTAAGTTTTGAGTCATAGCGTAGGTAGAGGCTCTGTAACTCAGTGTGCAGAGGCCTAGTAGTTCATAACTAAGTGTGCGGACCCCTGTAGCTAAGTGCGCAGGGTGAGTCGAGTCTGTAATCATCTAGAATTATTAATAAAGAGAAGTTTCTATCATTTATGCATCTTTACTTCCTGTTTATGCATCTGTTATATTGGATATGAATTTCACTTCTAATGCTTATATGATGCATGAATGTGTATGACTGTATTGGTTAAGTGGACGCAAGTAAGAACATTTGTTTACGCGAAGATAATAAAGATCTATCATTAAGATAAGTAAGTTACTTAATCTAGTTTGGGAAATAGTGTAGTTCGCTGCCCTAGTAGTGCAAAAGCATCTCATCCCTTGATTAGGACTGCGCGAAGGTCGATTGTAACGGATTGCGAAGGTGACGAAGGTTAGAATAGGGTGTGAAGCGACCTGCGCCAAGCCAGGTCTAGTTGGAATAAACCGACATCACATCCATCTCAAGGGTGTGGAAACTTGGTTCCAACATCCCTCCATACTGCTTTGGGTGAGACTTCAGTCCACATTCCACAGGTTGATGCCGAAAGGGCCAATGGTGTAGGGATTTGTTTGGCTAACTAACTCTGAATCTGGGTCAAGCACCCATAAGCCAACAAATGGGTTTGTTGCCGGTACTAGAATATGCATAGAGATGTGTGATGTTGTATCACTAGAATCCAACTAAGAAATAAATTGAAGGCTATTTGGATAAAAGAATTCATGAGTTTGTGGCGAAGGAGAACATAAACCCCCAACTGTCAAAAGAAGAGTGGCTAGATAGATACTTGTATACAAAGATCCATGAAATATTTTTCACGTCCTTCCCTACTGAGCTATACAAGTGGATCGTGAAGCTAGCAGATAGCCAAGGAAGGTGGAATCTTGATGGTCCTATTGTGTGGATCCCAGAGCTAGTGTGGATATTGGAAGCATCGAGGGATAAGATCATGTGTGTCATCGATCATTGGCTCGATCATATTATAGGAGGATTTTTTACTGAGTTCGTGGTTGACACCTTAGTCATCTATAGTGAGGTAGAGCAATGATTTCTCAAAGGACCTCAAGGTAAGTAAGTAAAGTCTTTGAATACTTGGATTAAAATGTTGTTGTGAGAAAAGCAAGTTATGCAGTTACCTTGATGTTTAGGGCTACACAAAGTGGATAGGTTTACAGGAATGAAGGAAATAAGGGTCCATAGAATAGCCCCTTGATTTCACCTCCACGAGGGGATGAGGAAGAGCTTGTGAAGGTCTCTCTGTGAAGTGATATTCACCTAATAAGACAAATAATTCCTGGAATACCACCTCCACCCACACCACCACCGGCTTCACCGCATCACCTCCATCTTCGCCCATACTAACTCCACCACCACCACAATTCAGTATGGAAAACATAGTGAAGTTTCCTATGTTCAAAGGTTTGGGAAAGGAAGATCCGGACCAATTATGGTTCATTGTAAGGGCTGCATGGGAAGCGTAAGGTGATAAAAATGACCATATAAAGAAACCAACACTGGATAGCACCCTGCAGGATTGTGCGCTAGCCTGGTATATTAAGTACTCCATCAAAACAGTGCTAAATAGAGAATTTAGCAGGCTTAAATCTAAAGCACAATCAATTGTGGGATTTAACGAGATCACGATGCTACCAAGCGAGATTCCTTGCGAACTAGACCAGAGGTTGAAATGTATGATTCGTGAAGTCAATATGAATCTGATAGATGGACAATATCGCGAGTGGTTTGTAGCTTCACTACTACCACATTTAAGGAGTGCGTTATCGCAACAGAAGATAACAACTCAGGCAGAGGCCTTAGAGATCACTATGAGGCTACATGAGAATCTGATGAAGGATCCTAACCTAGGAGTTTAGTAGATCCACGTGTAGCTGAAGAATCTATGCCTCGAGATGCAGAGTTTGAAACAGGACATGACGGTTCGACCAGAAGTGCGCGAAGAAGTGCAGTGCGTAAAATGCAAGAGTTAGGGTCATGACAAAGACCACTTCCCAGTTTTTACGAAATACCTTGTAGGAGGAGAATCGATGCCTTTAAGGCTAGAATTTCAAGCAGGACCTAGTGTAGCACCTGCTTTGTGGTGCGCTATCTGTCAAAAAGCAGGAAAACATGCCATGGACAACTGCCACTTATTACAGAAGTATACACAAACTTCACAACAGTTGTTCTGCAACTTTTGTAGGTTGGTGGGAAATCATGAGTGTACTTGTGGAAGCTATGAATTGATGATGGATAAAACTCCCACCTATAGGGTTCAGGCCAAAACGCGGCCCCTTGATGAGAATGCAGGGATGGCGCGGACAGGATTTTAGGGGTGCGGATGAGGCTGAGGTGGAGGAGGACCTAGCAGAGGTCGCAAACAGTTGATTTTCTACAATTGTGGAGGGACAAGACACTATGTCCACAATTGTATGAATTCAATGCACCTGTCTTGCAAGTATTGCACGTTGTTTGATCATGAGATAGATATTGTCTTATGCTAATAGATACGATACATGATAAAGGAGCGCTACCACCTCCATCGACTCAGAACTTGTAGATGATGTGGTCTCAATCGTGTGAGGAAGATCCAAATGTAAATATTGTGCTCCAAAGTGGAATCGCAACCGGATATGACAAGGGGAAACACCCGAAAGACAGTGCCTGGGTTCGCAAAGCCTCAACAAAAGAAGTTGAGTTTGATTTGGAGTGCACTCAGGAAAACTTCATGGAAGCTAAGAAGAGCTTTGTTGATGCCTCCACTTCAAGAAGTAAAGATAAACCAGAGCCAGAAATGGACCCATCCATGCTGACAACTTTCTTGGAAACCTGTATGAAGTTACTGTGCGATAGTAAGGCTGTGAAAAGGTTACAGGAACTCATCAACAGATGCGCTGGGACCATGCCAGGTGAACCACGTGTAGTCTGCAAGATCGGAAAGCATAAGATAAGGACGGTGCGTGAAATCAGACTAACCGCATAGATTGGAGAATATGAAATGGACCAAGTCATTCTGGATTTAGGATCAGATGCAAATGTTTTACCAAAACAAACATGGGAGTGAATGGGGAGACCTACACTGCAATGGTCTCCGATTCAGCAGAGAGTGGTGAATCAGTAGAAAATAATACCCATGGGGTGATTGCAGGGAATAACTATGGATATTGGGGGAGCGAGCATGCTGGTGGATTTTAAACTAATAGAGATTATTGATGACAGCGATCCCTACCCTGTGCTCATGGGAATTGACTGGGCCACTGATACAAACAGTAATTGATCTGAAGAAGTGAAAAATGATCTTTGAAAAGAAGTCACTCTGCGTAATTATACCCTTGGACACTGTTGAAGGATTGTGCTATACGGAACCGATCCACGACTATGAGAGTGATGATGACCTGGACTATATATATAAGATAATAGAGCGAGACCAAGATTGGGTAAATCCCACCACAGATGGATGGATTACATGGGAGCACGAGAGCTCCTACAATTTGGATTCTAATGAGGAAATAGAAAGATGGCATAATCAGTTACAAGAAATAACCACACTGAATTGCAATATGATGACTAGGTCGAGGCGATGCATGTCGACAGAAGTAATAGATCTACCTACTTATGATGGTCTAAATGAGGTAGATACCTTATTGGATGCATTAAGAAGGGAGGTGTCGGAAAAGTAATGCTTCCAGGCCTTGCACTAGGTATTGCGTGCTACGCTCGCGAGATGGTGGGGTACTCACAAAGGAAGGTTTAATGATTGGTGCGAATATAGGACAATGATGTAGACATGATTTGGGAAGCCTAAGATGCGACTAACAGACAAGTATGATGGATAGGATGACCCACGTGGGCATTTGGCCAAGTGGATGCAGGCCTATGAAGAAAGGCCCCAACCTTCACAGAGGCACATGTACTCCGTGCTAAAATACCTGGTCAATAAGCATGTGTTGGGGGGGCGAACTTGCAAATGGCTATTAATGTTGGGAAGACATCATGTAGGAAACCACACAGAAGATTCTACGGGTAGGGTTGGGGTGGCCAACCCTTCATCATGATTCAAAAGCATATTGCAAGGCATGTGATGTATGTCATCGGATAGGAAGGCCATCTTGGAGGGATGAAATTCCTTTGAATCCAAAAATGACATTGCAACCTTTTGAAAAGTGGGCAATAGATTTTCTAGGACCTATTAAATGTCAAGGAAAGACAGATGCAAGGCATATTATCACTGCAATGGAGTATCTGACTTGTTGGGAAAAAGCGTAGTCAGTGAAGGATTGCACTAGCACGACTATCGTGAAGTTTTTATTTGAACATGTACTGACGCGATTTGGATGTCCGAAGATCTTGATGAGTGATCTTGGTAGACACTTCCTGAAGGACACGATGAATGCACTGAAGGAAGAGTTTCAAGTGTATCACCAGAAGAGCACACCGTATCACCCACAGGCTAACAGGATAGTAGAAGTGTTCAACAAAGTACTCGAAACCACGCTGACCAAGGTATGCAATGCACATCGAAGTGATTGGTACCTACACATACCCACACTTTTATGGGCTTATCGAACGACATGCAAGAAACTGATGGGACAGACACCTTTTAGGCTTGTCTATGGAGTGGAAGCCATAATGCCTATGGAATACATCGTGCCTAGTCTATGCATAACGGTGCTCACAGGTATGACGGATCACAAAGCCCTGGAGAAGAGGTTCGCGCAGTTGGATGAGCTCGAAGAAGAGATATTTTTGGCTGGATTTCACCAGCAAGTACAGAAGCAGTGCAAAAGGCATGGCACAAGTGACACATCAAGTTGCACACATTCCAGGTAAACAATCTAGTTTTGTTGTATGATAGTAAGTTTGATAAATTCCCAGGGAAATTCAGAATGCATTGGTTAGGGCCATATATTATTAAGGATATTATAGATGGTGGCATGGTACAATTGGTAAAATTGAATGGTGATCCCTTCTAAGGAAAAGTTAATGGCAGTCATTTGAAGCCATACATAGGTGGCCTGGCCACCTGACTAGCCGACTGAAGCATAGTCTTAGCACTCTAGGTAGCTGAAAGGAGGTGCGGGACTATAAACTACTTTGCTCGAGAACTGAACGATGTCAGGACTGTGTGCAGTAGTGAAGTGTCACAGGGTTCGCGCCAGCGCGAAGATAGTTGGGCTGGCATGCAGGTCTGCTGGAAAGTGACCTTTATAGTCACCATTCACGATGTGATGCTTGGTTTGAAGCAGCCACATGGAGCAGGCGACACGCATTTAAGGCAAACTTTATGTGTTAGATTCTTGGAAATCTGCTACTAATCTAAAATTAATGGACTAAATGTGGGGGGAACAATCAAATTCAAATTCGAAAGGTGCTATAAATTACAAGTGGCTATCTAGCAAACAACACTTGGCAATTTGAGAACTAAGTTGTTTCGTGCTCAGGTATTCAGGAACCGTGACTTATTCGATATTGTGAAAGCAAATTCATTGTTTGAGAAATTACTAGAGACATTAAGAGAATAGTGGAATAGCACTATGTTAGCACCTGAAGAAGCCATGGGCATAGGAGCAGTGACAGTTGAGGAAGCCGCATAGGAAATTGTAGAAGTAGAAGCCCCAGAGAGCACCAGAATAATTTCTGAGGTCCTTAAATCATCATGCACACCGAGACCCAAGAAGGATAAAAAGGCCATGATACCAATGCGCATCTCATGCAGAAATCCAATGAGGAAAAAGCCCACATTGGAGGAAAAGGGGAATGCCATTAATTTGGAGGCCGATGAGGAGGAATAGTTTGAAGAAATCCTGGTGGAGGAGGAGTATGTAGAGATGGAAATCGAAACCCATGTCGTGGACCCTGTCACCATGCTGCCGGAATATGTTCCTCCGCGAAAGGGTAAAGCTAAGGTTCCAAATGATAGAGATGAGAGCAAGAGCTCTCTACAAACCCCACTTCTCCCAGACAATATTATTTTTTAGGGTGCACACTTGGGATGGATTCCCATATTGAAATTTGAAGATTGGGACCTCGTAGAGAATGAGAAGTTCCCGCATTTAGCGACTGTGAAGTTAATGCTCCAGAAGATGGACGCTGCGGATGGAATGATAGAGTTGGAGCCGCACAAATGGCTCAAAGGTGTTGAGAATGCAAGGTTGCTAAACTTGCTCTAGGTGCCACATTACCATCGTGCCCCAATGACCATTTTTGTCATCAGGCAGCTGCTCTACTTGGTGCATGATGGGTGCTTGTGGCTGGAGGAGCCCATCCCCATCATAGACCATCTAGTTCATTGGATTACATGGCTACCTTGCACAGGGGAGGACCCAGCAAATATTTTAGAGGGAAAAGGTATTTATTTGGCCCTCGTTGAGGCAATGAAAAAGAAGTTTACGTTGGAGAAGAATAAGCGAGGGTATGCCATCTCCAACATCAACAACCCTACAGTCAAGGTTGTGACACAAATAGTGGTAGGAAAGGTGATGAGAAAGTGTTGCATGGATGAGGTGCCCACACCAGTGGTTTCACTAGCAGAGCAATGCATAGAAGGGGTCCAGTTCAACTGGGAAAACTATCTATGCAGTGATTTCCTTGTGAATTGCCCCAAGGCACAGGAGTAGGGAAAAACATTTCATTACGCATGGCTCCTATTTTTGATAATACTGGTGGCATGGGAGTTGCCCGAAGATAGCCATTTCCCATCGATTTCATAGGACCTTCTAGAGGTAGCAAAGTACACTTCACTGTGGGTGACCAAGGATGTGCAGAGGATAAGGGAAAGCAAGATATTTTGGGTGCTTATGGAGACGAACATCCAGATGGGGATCAATCGCAAGCTGTGGTTATCACCCACAATCTACAATATTTTTCAGAGCTTTGCGGAGTTCAAATCCGGCTTCCACCATGTCTTCATCAGCGCATGAAAGGACCCTATGAAGACATGGCACGAGTTACCACACTTGGCGACCAATGATGTAATTTTCACAGTCCTTGAGTCTTGGATGCCGGTGTGGCGCACTCTAGTTGACTCTGTGGTGGAAGCAAAGAATTCTATCGTGCAATGGAAGAAGGAAGAGATAAAATTACGGATGGCATAGGTAACAGAAAAGCGCAGGAAAGAAGAAGCGGTGGCTAAGGCCCAGGCAGCGTGCGATGTTGCAAAGTTAGCAGAACAGTAGCAGAAAACAACAGAAGAAGAGCGTGAAGGATAAAAGCCACCTTCAACCAAATAGGAGACAGACACAGAACAAGGTGGCATGGACCCATAGAAAACGTTCACCTAGTTCAAGTGCCCGCGACCACAAGAGTAGGTAGGGTCACGAAAGAAAACAAAGGCCTCGAAGACATCTTTTGACCCTATCACCCTTACTGAAGGGGACTTGCATGATATCGGTGAAATTGTGAGGGATGTCACCATAGAGGCCCTCTAACAGTTTGAGGAACAACACGAGTTGGTATTGTGGAAACTCCAGACATGAATACAGGAGTTGTAGTTGTGCACTCCATAGGTTAGCACATTGCCCACCAGCCTCGGAGTCAGTACTTCAACTGTTGAGGAAATGTTGCGCACCAAGATGGCCAACACAATAGTGCTACTAGATGGAGCACTCATTGTAGAGAATGAGGCTGACAGGCCTATGGTCATTAGTTTGAAAGGGGTCAGGTTAAACATGGTTGTGCTCACTTGGGAAACATTCTATATTTTGCAGGATGGAGTCACCACAGAACTTCGGGCTAGGGAGAGTCACACTCTATGGGCAATGAGAAAGTAGCGCATCAACATTGAGTAGTTGATCCTGTAGCGCAACGAGGTAGTGGAACAGAACAAACAAATAGTGCAGGTTGTGGAGGAAGCCTACTAGATGGTTCCGTCCTTGCCCGATGCAGACAAGCAGGTAAACCTCCTTGCCCCGGAGGGACAAGCGGCTTCGCACCTTAATTTCTCTTGTAAAATAGAGCAAGTTCGTATCCTCACTTCCCCCTTTCAGTAAGTGAAAAATGCCAGGTGCCAGGCAATAGCAGCTTAAAGGCCCTTCCCTCTAAGCTCTCTTACCCGCCAGTGGAGGCGTGCATCCGAAAGTTAGACATAGGGATGCGCGACGCAAGAGAAGAAATGGCCAGGGTTCAGCTAGAGCTAAACCTGCAAATCGTAGAACTATAGTTGAAGATTCAACCTTCAACTCTGCAGGAGGTTAGAGAACAATGTACAACCACAGTCACAACAACAATGTTGGCAGTTGACAGTGCAATGATAGACTACATGAAGTTGTTCGAACAACCATTTGAGGTCCTAACCACACTGGAGGAGGACCCAAACATAAAGCACCTAGAGACAGAGGTGCACGAGCTGCAACAGAGATATGATGAGGTAAAAGGGACAGCACAGACGGTTTCCCTTACACAGAGGCTTGCAAGGATGCAGCCGACAAAGGCGCTCAAGGAGCAAGTGCATACTGCTCGACATAAAGAGGAAGTTTTGAAAGCGCGCCTATAGCCATGGATCAATGAGGCCTATACAATTACAACCTCCATTGAAGCAAAGCTCGTGCAACTACAAGCAACTCAGGAGAGGATTTAGGGCAACAGTTCAATAGTAGTGATCATTGAACAACGCGTAGAGGAAGTCCAATAGGTAGCTACTCAGTGCGCTATCGAACTTGCAGCGATCCAATCAAAGTTGGGAGGTCTTTGCACTAAGATCTCTGCACCTGTAGAGTGACTCGAGGGCAAGTCATGATGTTTGTGTTGGGGGCCTATTGGGCACGGGATCCCCCAAGGGAAGTTTTGGGGCTAAAAGCCCAAATTTTGTTCCAACTTTGTAATTACAATGTAAAGACTCCTCATTTTGTGGGCGCGGAGTGTGTAGTTGTTAAAAATCCATAGGGTTGTCTGCCCTTATTTTGATAATGTAATGTCGGTTGCAGAAGATCTACCCATGGTCTGTGGACCATGGAATTGTATAAATAGAGTGAACCTCTAAGTTGTCAAAGGCGTCTAATCTAAGATAAGGTAATGCAGATGTATGTAAGATAGTTCTAAAGTGTAAGTCTAAGTTTTGAGTCATAGCATAGGTAGAGGCTTTGTAGCTGAGTGCACAAAGGCCTTATAGTATGCAGATGAGTGTTCAGACCTATGGAGTTGAGTGCGCAGGGAAAGTCGAGTCTGTAATCATCCAGAAGTATTAATAAAGATAAGTTTCTATCATTTTTGCGTATTTATTTCCTGTTTATGCATCTATTCTATTGGGTATGAACTTCACTTCTAATGCTTATATGATGTGAAAATGTGTATGACTGTATTGGTTAAGTGGACGCAAATAAGAACATTTTTTTATGCAAAGATAATTAAGATCTATCAATGAGATAAGTAAGTTACTTAGCCTAGTTTGGTAAATAGTGCAATTCGCTGCCCTAGCAGTGTGAAAGCATCTCAGCCCATAACTAGGACTGCACAAAGGTCAATTGTAATGGCTCACGAAGGTGATGAAGGTTAGAATAGGGCATGAAGCGACCTGCATGAAGGTAGGTCTAGTTGGAATAAACCGACATCACATCCATCTCAAGGGTGCGGAAACTTGGTTCCAGCATCCCCCCATACTACTTCAGGTGAGACTTCAGTCCGCACTCCACAAGTTGATGCCGAAAGGGCTAGTAGTGTAGGGATTTGTTTGGCTAACTAACTCTAAACTTGGGTTAGCCCCCCATAAGCCAACAATGAGCCCATTCTAGGTTTCCTCTCCATATTTTCCAGAGACAAACCATCCATTTTATTCAATTTGAGTCAATTCTTGGCTGGCACCATTCATGAACAGTTTCTGAAATTTCCAACAGAGCAGGTGTTTAATTACACTTCCATTTTAATCTACATGTTCCTTTATTCTCAAGCAGACAAGTTTAGTTTTGCAATGCAGAAGCTAGATGATGAAGGAAACCAGTGACCAATGATTTTTTGGACTTCATTGGCCCTAAAAGAGTAGCAAGAATTCTCTTACAAACAGTTTATTGAGGATTTCGTTCACTCAACCATGAAAATCCCTAATAGTTTCATACAACCCAGAATTAGTGAAGATATCAAAAGGATTTTACATCTAATAGAACATGCCAAGACTAGAGATTGATATTTATACCAAAACTATACAGAAATTAGAGTTTTTGGATGCGAATTAGGACCATAAAAACTCTGTAAATACCTCCCCTGGAGGATTTCCCCCCTAGAATACATCAGAAATATGTTAAATTCTGAAGACATTCGTTTTGTGTTGGCTAAGAAGAAGTCACAGTTTCACGTAAAGGCACAGGTGGGCCCATTTATATGAAATACCAGGACAACTGGTGAAGGAGCAGACAAACTTCTTAAAGAGATGAAATTCAGCCTCAGCTTTACATGGTCTTATGACCCTTGGGGTATTATTTCAAAGCTCGGAGTAGAAAAAAACTACTCCTTATATCCATACTCCAAGGCCTGAGATAGAAAATTATGCAAATCAATTGGAATGGGTAGAGAATACTTTGCAACAAGATGAAGAAAAATTGTTTTCTACTTCAAGTTTACAGACTCCCACTCCTTAGGAGAAAACAAGTAAGAGACACAGAGAGGAGGGATCATCATCAATGACAGGTAGTGAGGCCAAAGATTTGAAGATCAGTTATAGGAAAAGGGAAAAAGTAACTCCTAGGACAGATGTTGAAAAGGAGACAAAAGATCATGCTGCCATTATAATTACATATTGACCACCTACAAGCAGCAAATTTGTAACATCTTCTACTGGACCCTCAATTTCACATGGTCAGAGGGAAATAGAGGTAGATTGATAGAATATCCAAGGAGAGAAGAAAAAGGATATTTTTGACAGGTATCAAGAAATTAAGCTTAAGAATGATATTCTTAAGAACAATATCTACAATCAGTTTTGGAAGCAGACCTCCAAATCACAGAGTAGATTGTTATCAGTTTTAGACATAGAGCATGGAAATATGTAGATGACCTTTGTTGAGGCCCAAATTGCACATCAAAAAGAACAACAGACTACAAGAGTACTACATTTGAGTTCATCACCAAAGATATCCATCCCATTGATCAAATGGATATGCATAAGCAGACTGGTGAAATGATTTCTTCTGCATTAACTAATACCGCTATGTCATTGTCTAAGTTGCAAGTTTCATTTGCTAACATTCAGTCTCAATTGAAAATGGAAAATTTATCCTCCTTAGTAAAGGATAATAGGATAAAATCTTTGGAATATTTGGTAATCAAGATAGGATATGATCCTAAGATATAAATGATGTAGAGGAGATCATTAAGAATAAAATTATGGATATTGCAACATTGAGAAAACAATTAAAACTACCAATCGTATAGGATCCCTTAACCAAATACATTGAAGAAAATGAGGCACAAAAAGCTCACATGATGAAGCTTATTATAGAGAAGAATATACAGATAAGGCATATGGAGGTAGAAATGGAAAATATGATAAAAGAGAAAGAATCGAGTCAGAAGATGGCCATTGTCCCCCTAGATGCCATACCCATCTCTCAACTCCCAGCAATAGGAACAACAACTGCAACTACTTCTTCCACTCATATTGCAAGTGCTAAACAAGTGACAAAGACACTAGAGAATATGTCAATCCAGTCAGAAGAAATCAAGATTTTGCATGGGCAAGTCGAAGATCTAGAAGAATAGAAAGCCAAACCAGAAGCTTCTCGTCTTGCTGAAGTGAAAAAATGACAGACATTTTTGGAGAGGTTGCATAAGGTAGAAAAGGATACATTAATTTGTCATACCTTGGCCCAAGCCAAGGAAACCATTTGGATGGGTATTTTGGACTCTGTGAACGATATTTGGCCATCTATCCAAATCATTTTGAACAGAAATAATTGATAGAAAATGCCTCATAAACCATTGTTCAAGTAAGGGAAACGTTAGGAGATATGCCCACAGAAGCCTCTAATATTATCAGATTCCTAAATTCTAAATCTAAATATGAACTTGAAGAATTAGGAATTAGTGACAAGACTGCCACTATTTTGGAAGGCAAGAAGGTTTTGACTAAAAGGAACCTCAATTATCAATTGGAGGAAATATGAGAAACACTAGAGCTGGGAGTGAACAAGTTTTTTAATAGCATTGAAGCATTAATCCAGAAATGACTGCCTAGCATATATGTGATTAATGATAAATTTATCACTCGGGAATATTATGCTTTGAAGATGAAGGAAATGAACAGAAGCAGTGTCAAGTTCAGTGGCATAAAAGGAAGTATGATAGCCAACACATTTTTAGAAACCATGGAACGTGACTTCTACATCCAGAATGATGTAAAACATGTTTTTACAGTGAAGGCAACTTTTTCAAAATACACTGAGGTTGATGAGATTTATGGATGGGTAATTAAATTAACCATACCAGACGAAAAAAGGTGGGAAGAAAATTTTGATTTACTGGATTAAAGGGAAATTCAGATGCAGTAAAACAACAACCATCACAATAGCTAGCACGACATCTAGGACATCAATGCAACAAAGTTTTGAGGCTGGTTCATCAACCAAATCCACCAAAACAGAGCCACCTTTCCATGCAGTTTTCTACGTTGCCTATTTTTCTGCCAAAGATAAATTTTATTATTTAGAATAAGGCTAATAATACACTATTGGTCGAGAAAACGATTTTGTAATTATTGTAGAAATACTTCACTGTTTGAAGTATTAAGGGTTGATTTATGAATATAATTTCCTTTGCATATTGTCAATTTTAAAAGTGGTTGGAGCATCAATAATACATGGACATTTTCACAGGATTCATGTGGTGTACAAAATGGTGATGTGTCTCTTCAGTTTATGTGTTTAAACATTGTTTATTTTCTTTGTTATTTCTTAAAATATCAATTACTTAACATAAACTGTGCTGAATAGGATATGTTATTTAAAGCACCCTATTGTGGATGTTAGTAATTTACATGTTTTCTTCTGAAGTCAAATTAAGGAATTCTTAGTTTCTCCTTAATTTCTACTGAATCTTACATGCTATTTCACAACCTATAAAATATTTTGAAAGATCCAATTAGTGCAACCTATCTTTCCCTGTGAAACTCCTCTAAAATTCGATGGAAATCTAGTTAAATATTTAGACTCCATATCCCAATGGAATTATAACAATTAAATCAACCAAACTATTCAATCAAAACAATCAATACATTCATAACTAGCCTAAAATTTACATAAAACAAAGCTAAATTTTACAGAGAGATCCCTCTCTAAAGCTGGCAGGGCTAGATCCCAAATTCCAAAGTGGTTTTGATGTTGTCCTATGTGTTTACTCCCTCAACCTAAAAAATACCGAATGCCAACATAATGGTGACCATACTGGGGACGAATACTTTTTAGATTGAAAATAATTATTCCTTGGTAGTTAATTAGTATTTCATTAAAACACAATTGTTATATCACCATGAAATACCTGATTTGAGGTTGTAATATTGTATATATTGAGTGTATTATTTATTTTAATTTTATTGCATGTGTGATGAATTTTAATAGATCTGGAACCCGAAATAATTTTCACTAGAGCTCACCGTGATACCAACCCTGCTGAATTTGTAGATAATCTAGAGAAATTGGTGAGAAAGAAAAGTCTTACAGAAAGCCAGGTTAGTAATAGTCCTTTGTTTAGGTTCATTTCTCTTCTTGAGAATAGTCCTTTTTCTAGGTCTAACTCCCTTCGTGAGAAGTTTGAAACTATTAAAGAACTAGAGTTTGATTTTCCTTTCTAGCATAGTTTGTTTAGATCAAAATCTGAGAGCTTTGTGTAGAAATTTCACCTCTAGAACAAACCGATATATGCAATGTCCTAAAGCATAATACTTGTTCTACTTCTACAAAACATTAAGTGAAGCATAATCGAATTCATGAGCAACATCAAGTAGAAACATGCATAACTGATCAAGAGAAATAATCACACATAACACAAGATATATCTAGGGGAAACACCAGCATAAAACCCCAACCATGTATTATCAATCAAGTGGAAATCCTCTTCACAATACAAAAGAATTAGCTCTCAAGCTATTTATTTCTTAATGAACTGTGAATATATGAAGATATCTCATGAACCAACCAAGCCCTATATATAAAGGCTTTACCCATGGTCCAATCCCTATTTCCTTGCGCAGGTTTCTTGGGAAATAATAGCCAAAGCATATGCAATTAATTCCAAACATACCAAGTCAACCTATGGTCCAACTACACAATCTTTGAGGACACTAGTTCCTTAATCATGCAAAAACTACTTACTAGAAATAGTCAAGCATCTCATCGTACACTGTCCCACATCTGATTTCAACTAGGTCTCTGATAGAACTGACATGCAACAATTATCCATGAGTGAATCCTCAGTTATCTAAAATAATAGTTGTCACATGAATGCAAGCATTAACAAACTATATTTTATTATTTTAACAACTTGTTAAAATAATCTAACTGGAGTTGACTAGTTAGAACTAAGTCAACTGATTCTCTCATTATAGAACTCATACTTATTCCCTCAATCAACGGAGGAAATTAAGGATAAATTCCTCAATCAGTAGGACAACTCATGTGCATGATCACAAAGACTTCAAATTCGAATTTCCTTAACTAATTAACTCAACTAAATTAATTAATTAATATTTCCAACTGTTGTTAAGATCAAAATTAATTTTACTTTCTATAGATAGACTAGGGACTGCTATAAATAGGAAGGGACCCAGAAATGCTATTTTTAGAACTTTCTATTTTTAGCAGTTTCACCTCTCACCCAATGTGGCCAATGACCTCACTAGCCAAACTGCTATTCTTAGACATGCTATTTTTAGCATGTCTATTTTTAGCACATTCTAAATTTAACATTTCTTGTTGCACATTTTTCAACACAGACAATAAGGATCTCGATTACCACAATGATCACAATGCAGACTAGTGACATTGCAGTGATGTCTTCCTCACAGTCTTGGCACATACTCACTATAAATGGATGAAAATATCGCTATATAATAGTTTGAATAAAGGTCTCAATAATATGAAGGTGATGTGCTAGTTGAAGAGACAGTTTGAATAAGGTCTCAGTGTTGTAGAATCTCAATGATTTTAAGGTGTTGTGGTCAGTAGTGCTATAATGATTAGTGATGGGAGGTGCTATATGATACAGTTGGGAGTTACATGATGCATCTCAGATCCAGTGACTGTATGAAGAAATCAAAGAATCAAGGAAGAAGGATGATTGTGTCTTGGTCTGAAAGTGGCATCATAGGTGAAGGGTCATGGTCTTGGTATTCGTCAATTGGAATCTCTATAAGAAGAATTTTGTGTGGGTTTTCTTCTCAAAGAGTGAGAGGTTTTGGCCCTGGCAGAAAGCCAACATCTTCTGTTCTTGTCTCTTTGTTTTGGTATTTATTTGATGAACTAAAAAGGCACACTCTAACATTAACAATCAAAGATTGTATTAATGAGAAAAATAAAAAACACCTCACAAATAGTTATCATGTCTAGAAGAATCTCATTAACTTCATTTACCTTAGATTCTTCAACAAAATCTGACTATCATGCATGGAAGATGACTTTGGACCCAACTTTGGAGGAACGTGAATTATTGGACTATGTGCAGGGAAAAGTGGTGGAGCCTCCTTCAAATGCACCTGCTGCTGCGAAAATGAAGCATAGAAAAAGTGAGATCAAAGCTAAGAAAATTTTGATTGACTCCATTCAAAAGCATTTGGTTTCCCATATTTCTGATTTGGGAACTTCTAAGGAAATATATGATATGTTGGTTGGGATGTTCAAAGTGAACAATGTAAATCAAATCATCTTTCTCAAAAACAAGTTGAAGGATATCAAGATGGATAAATGGGAGTCTATCCAATCCTACTTCATGAGAATAACTCAAATCAAAAATGACTTGTTATCTATTGGAGAAGTTACTAATGACAAGGAACTCACACTCATTTCTCTTGGAGGTCTTTCAAGACCATGGGATGTATTTGTCACCACCATTCTCAACAATGACAAGATACCTAGTTTAAATAAATTATTGGCTAGATGCACTCAAGAGGAGACAAGAATGATGGAAAAGGATAAATCATATAGTGGAAATGAACCTACCGCTTTCTCTGCACGTGCAAAGAGGAAGAATGATGTTGGTCCAAGGAAACAGGGTCAAGGATCTAAGAAGGGATTCAAAGGGAGAAAAGGAAGATGCTACAATTGTAACAGGTACAGCCACTATGCTAGAGAGTTCCCTCACAAGAAGAATCCTCCAAGGGATGATGACAACAACAACAAAAATTACAAAAGTAATGGCAATCAAAGGAACAATAGGTTCAACAACAAAGGAAAGAGGAATGCCCTTGCTGCTTGAAATGGAAATGGTTGACCTCCCAAAAGGACAAGAAATATGAGGTATGATGAAAGTAATATTGTAGAAAAACAAGATGAGTTTTATCTTATTTCAACTCTATCTACTGCCTCTCCTCCGAATACTTTGGATCATTGGTTGATTGATAGTGGATCCTCAAGGCACTTCACTAGATACAAAGAGGCCCTCTCAAATTTGGTTGAAAAGAAGACTAATCTAAATATTATACTTAGAGATAATGCCACCTACCCCATGAAAGGGATAGGCTTTGTCACTCTTCACTTGAATCATGGTCAAACCAATCATCTACAACATGTATTGTATGTGCCCGATTTGAAGAAGAACCCAGTGTCTATTTTTTCGATGGAAGACAAGGGCTTTAAGGTAGCATTCATTGATGGAAAGGTACGTGTTTGGTATAGAAACCCTAAATATGCATTTGCTCTTCGATTTAGGGTTGACGGTTTCTATAAAGTTGGTGGAAGTCCTTTGGTAGCTTTGGCAAGTGATACATCTCTTCGATGCGAATTATGGCACCGGAGATTTGCCCACTTACATTACAAAGCCTTACCTAGAGTAAGGAAGATGGTCACAAGGATGCTTGGATTCAATATGAACCGTGAAGGAGTCTGTAAGGGATGTGCAATTGAGAAACATACAAAGGGACCATTCCCTTCTAGTGAAAGCAAGACAACTGATATTCTTCAATTGGTCAATTCTAGTTTATCTGGTGCCTTGCCCGTAACCTCATTGGGAGGATACACATATTATGCACTCTTTGTGGATGACTTCTCACGCAAAACATGGATCTATTTCTTGAAGAGGAAGGATGAAGTGTCCAAATGGTTTTGCTCTTGCAAAGCATTGGTGGAGAATCAAACTGGGAAGAAGATCAAGTCATTGAGTACCGACAAAGGAAACGAATATGAATCAAATGAATTCAATGACTTTTGCAGATAGGTTGGCATTAAGAGGGAGATAATTGTTCCATACACTCCTGAGCAGAACGGTGTTGCTGAAAGAAAGAATTGAACAATCATGGAAGCCACTCGTGCCATGATCTATGATCAAGGTCTACAGAATTTCTTATGGGGAGAAGCTGCCAATGCTGTCATATATGTTCAAAATAGGAGCCCGCATCAAGCTTTGGATTTCAAGACACCCAAAGAAGTCTTCATTGGTAAGAAACCTGATGTTTCTCATTTTAGAATCTTTAGTTGTCTAGTATACTTTCATGTGCCTAAAGAGAAAAGGAATAAATTGGAAGCTTCTAGGAAGAAAGGTATATTCGTTGGCTACAATGAAAATTCAAAGTCATATAGAATCTATGTACCTGGTCAAAGAGATGTGGAGTTAAGCTGAGATGTTACCTTTGATGAAGACACTGCCCTTGGGAAAGCCAAATATCTCCCCATCTTAAGGAAGGTCGATGATGATGTTGTTAAATCACATGACGAACCTTTGTTGGATGAGCCTATGCCTAATGTTGATGGCCCGATGGATCCTATTGATCCACCTCCCGGTGATCCCTCTACCTCAAGGAAAAGACCGCTATGGCTCAAATATACTCTCGAAGATGCTCCTTCATTTCCTACACCAACATCCTCCTACAGTACCCTGCATCTTGATGATCTTCAAGATGGATCACATCCTCATTCAAGAAGTTAGTGAAACAAATAAATATGTATGCAAGAAGAATCTTGAATAATCAAAAAGAGTAAATTCACAAAAAAATGACATGAGCCTTGAAGGTGCCTATATTTAATGTAGATAGGAGAAGGCTCGCAGCTCCCTCTTGATCTTGCCTCCCTCTTAGCCAAGAGGCATCACTATCCATCGATCATATGTAAATATTGTCTTCTTTCATCGATAGCCATGTCTAACCAACAATGTATATGATGATTATTGAATCTGCAACATACCCTTCTCCTAGGGTTTCTTTAGAATTTATTAGCTACTCAAATAACTAAATGACATTTTCATATCACATTATGAATAATTTTGAATCATACCAGGCCTTTTCATATGAAGGCCACTCTTAGGGTTTCTCCTAAACCGTAGCTTCGATGACTTCCCTAAGGTTTCCTCTTAAACTATCATGGGATTTACACTGATCATATCATATGAAGGAGCTTCATTCTAGGGTTTTTTCCGAGGTTGCTTTGAGGGTTTTCTCATAAACCATAACCTTTATCGTGTTAGAGAATGCAGTAGGGCAGTTATTAATTCAATTTTCTCCTTAACCTTTATTTAATTGCTTGTGAACTTTATTTAATCTTCTTGTGTTTCTTTATTAGATCTTTTCATCAAACAATTATCAAGAGCAAAAATAGTAAAGACAATGGACATAAGATATAGGCTCCAAGCCAGGGCAAAACCCCTCCAAGGGGAAAACCCATAAAATCTCTTCTCTTCTTATAGAATTTGCTTCAAATGAGAAAACTAAGACCCAAAACCCTAGACCAAGTCCTCCTCCAAGCACCAAGTCAACCGTCCAAGAAGCCCTTCCAATTAGGTCAGAGATCAATGTTGATTTTCCACGATACTAGGGTCTAGGTTAGAATCTTACAATCACTAACGCTACCAATCTAGGTATCACAAAAAACTACTTTGCACAATGGAACAATATACAATAGTAAATCTACTAGTGCACAAGATATACAAAGAATTTTACAAATTTTCAACCCAACCTCTTTATATTAGCAAACTTATAATACAACAATCTAGAGCTCCCGTACCAGGGATAATGGCCCTCAGACATCCACTAGTACAAGAATACAAGATACACTTACGGTCTAGCTAATGTAGTCAACAATCACAAGCTTCTTTATCATTCGCTCCCGTTCTGCAGCACTACCTGTATCAATGGTCTTGATCCTTTAGGTCACTGAACTCGGCTCTCCAATATGCCCTCTATGTACTGTCCCAAGCAGGATTTTTTTATAAATTTGCAAAAAACTAATTCAACCACAATATCTCCATAAAGTTTCCATTCAATTTATAGAATATTGCCATGTAAAATAAAATAAGAGAATACATGCAATTCAATGATACAATGAGCAAAAAGAATCTCCGCTTTTATTATAGTATATGAACTAGGGTTTACATGTTGAAATAACAAAATAGCTGATATAGCTGGGATAGAACTGGCCTCAAGGACCTACTCCAATGTTGCAGGGCCCTCCACCAAAATTGAACTGAACTGCATTGTTGAGCTCTCCAGTGAATTCTGGATGAATTCACCAAGGGGAGATGGGTACTCACCCAATCTCACTGAATCACCCGAGGGTTTCTGCCTTGGGGCTTCTGTTGAAGTAGAGAATTGGGTCCTCAATCTCTCATACAAGAAAAAATATCAAATCCAAAGTGTCCTCCAATGGCCTCCTCTTCCTCTTTTATAGATCTAATGGACCTCTCTAAAACCTCCTATTTAGTTATTATTTTAATCATGGAGCACTTTTCCCTCTTTTATTTTAATTAAAATATTATTTTTAATGTGGGAAAAGGGTAAATTGGCCTCCATGTCTGTCCCTAAACTCACATATAACCATCCCATCATGTAGATCTTCTCGTTCTAGTTCCAATGAGCTATTACACTAAGGTGTTTTGTCAAGTATTTCTCCCGGAATGCCACCTTAAGCGTAATTAATTTTGTCAGATCCAATAATAACTCTGTTTTCTGAAAGTTGTCGGAATGCACCGGAACGAAAGGAAAATTGTGCAAATGATGGAATATACCAAGCGAATGCCATCGGAACTCATAGAAACTCCTCAAAACCTCTCCAAAAGCCCATGGGCCCACTGATGACACCAACCTGCCCCTGTGACTTGTCTACCCTCGACTCTAAAAGTCCATCCTAACCATGTCATAAGGAAAACCAGAAAAAGGAACATTACAAATCCTCCCACCCCAAGACTACTTGCCCTCAAACAATTTAAACATATGGATCATTCTAGTGGCCCAACACAATTGAGAGCCAATGACTGGATCCCATATGAACCACTAAGTGATGCTCTGCCTCTGTGTTAACCCATGATGAATGGACCTCTCAATGCCTGGATCCCAAACTGATCTCTGAATGTACCTATCATCAACCAATCCTCCTGGATCCCAATACCACCATGGCTAATCAACGCCTAAGTTCCATGGCTCAGGCTATGCTCTGTCTTCGGCTATAGCTATGCTCCATAAAGCGAATACCAACTCATCAACTCTCTCCAATCCCACCTCTGGCATAGGCCGAGGTCAACCCCACTTTGCTGATGTTGGGCTAGTGCTACTAAAATACTGATGAACTGTCGGTCCACATCTAACTGCCCACTGAAACATGTAGTAATCCCCTCATCTAAGCACCCATGTCGTACTATGCCCCGGACTAAGGTTGAAACTCCATCAAAAGGATATGAACTCATGATCTCCTGCCAATCTAAGGCATGGACTCCGGCGTAAGGAATGGGTCTACTATGTTGATGTTGTTCCACACTCAACTCATGTTGCTCTACTTGATCCATCGACAATATCCATTGAGAGAACCCTACCTCTCTCCCTACAATGGGTACGAGTGGCCGAAGTATGTTGCACACCCTGTCTATGTACTCCTGTAGAGGGCTGCTAAATGGAAACATTGTAGCTCTATTGGCTACCACTACACCTATCGACACCTCATCAATGGGTAGGCTCAAAGATGGGTGCACCAGCATCTCTAGAAGATCCTCTCTCATCTCTCTAAAAGCTCCATACTCCTCTGGTCTACTCATTACCCACAAAATTGTCTTGTCAAGTCCCAACACCTCTTGATGACCAATACCTGCAAACACTACCTCCCTAGTGGTTACCTGCACATCTTCCTACTCCCCTCCAATGGTTGGCCCCAAGGGTGTCTGCTCATCCTCCTCCATCATGGGTTCAATATGAACTCCAACTGGCTCTCCCCAAAAGGCTCATCATGCATACTATGCACACCATCCTCCTTAATGTCACTCAAGCATGAGTGATCAGGTCCCCAAGGTCACTTGCAAATGAAGTAAAGACCCTTCCTCCTTAGCTCATTCTTGCTACATGATCCACCAAACCTAAGCAGCTCCTCCCTAGTCAACTATCTCCTGAACAGCCCAATGTTGTGCTCAACCAACCTTTCAGCTAGTTCATAAGAAACAGGTGAAACCAATTGTTGTCTCCTCCAAATGGTCAACAATCTAGCTCTCGACTCCCTACAAATGTCATCACGATCTCTCATAATTGAAGACAAAATGGACAGCATGCTTGCTTTGACCATGTTAGGGTTATGTTTATTAATGTTAAAGAAACATTGGAACATCTGCTAGATCAAGTCATCACACCCCAAATCAAGCATGATGTCATATATTCTAACCATGGCCATGATTTCTAGAACCTCAAGCTTCTTCCCAAAGGTAGAGCCTACACTGTTGTCCAAGTTTTGAAAAGTCTCTACTATTAGCTTGAAAACTCTCCTCATAATATCATCATTGAAAGGAGGTATAGGTGTGGTTAGTCTCATGAGGTGACTGAGACAAGATGCAAATGGAAGTCTAACCCCTTTACAGGGTTCCTCCAAGAATTTGGGTTGTATGGGAGCAAGCATAGCTAGTCTTAGAGCCCAAATTAGTTTCTTCCCTTCTAGCTGATTCACTTCAGAAAGGAGTGCATCCATTTCATCTAGTTTGAAAAGAGCTTTCGTTGTAACCCTCATGTGTTTCAAATCTGTTCCCAAGTGCAAGGGTCTTGTGTCCAATCTCTGGCTCCTTCTGCAAATCTCTTGGTTGCTCATGGTTAAGAATGGCATGGATTGCTTCTGGGAAAGGTCTGTTGGCCAATTTCGTTCTCTGATCTACATTGCAATCCATTGAGCGACTGTTGTGTTGGTGCATGAGATGTTTTGAATACTCCATTGTTCAGCAACAACGATATAAGGATAACATATACACGTGATGAATAGCTAGGGCAATCATGGTTGTAACAAATGAATCTCGAACCTCTACCAAACTAGTTCTCCCATGGTTGAAGGATTTTATTCAAGAGTTCATTGTATTCTGTAAAAGTCCCTCCAAAATGCGAGTTTTGAGTTGGTAGATTTTCTCAGTGAAATGTTTTGTCACATACAACTTCCCGTGGGTGGAATATGCTTAACATACGATGGCATATTTATAGAGAGACCAATGCTCAAATCAGCTACCAATATTTTATTTCAAACTCAGGAAATTGATAAAGTATTGGTAAAGTGTCATAGCAGTGATGTACTAATCATGAAAAGGTATTTATTCTTGATATGATGAGAAAAATGTAGCATAGATCATACAGAAGAACCTGGTTACAATAGTGATTGTTTCTCTCATCTTGGATGTCCTTAGTGTGTTCCAACCTCCACGCAGACCCACTTTAGCTGAGAAATGGAGAAGACTGTGTCCCTTCTTATACTCTGGTCTCTATTCTAGAGGGATAGCACGGCCAGCAAGGAGGAAGAAATAATGGTTGTACTGTGTGTTAAAATATCAAGATACTCCCAGCAACATGCATACAAACAGCGCCATCATACTTTCACGATGCTATGACAATCCCTGCAACAAAAAACGACCCTCTGCCTCAGCTCACCAAAGACACTGCAGAATTATTCCATACGCTAGAAGCTCTTTTAAATAGATGTTTTGAGTTCTGATCTTCGTTTCACTTCAACACAAGGTTTGGCTTTCAACCGCTTTTCTCCAATGCTCAGCACCACACAGCACGCGATAATCAATTAACTCTGAACGCACGCATACATGTGCCACCTGCTTCAAATTTCCAGTAGCTTGACCACATGGATTTGAATTTATGTTGCACTCCTGAGATACCCATTCAACCCAAGCCCACTTGATCTCATAGAAGACATATCCATGAGAGCTTCGATCCCTATCGTTCAGCGTCAAGCAATGTCTGTCTGCTTCAAATGGTTTTGTTGTAACGGCTACAACCACCCTCCAAAATTTTGCCTTCGCTTCATTTTGGAGCCTCCCTGCTAAAATTCTCAACAGTTTGTCTTACACTGCCCAGATACTTGTGCTTTCATTTGAGTTTATACTTTGCTTTACAACTTGTGTTTGCTTACTTGTTTTGTTGTATAACCACAAGTTGACCTCCTCTGACCTGGTTGCAAACCAGTTATAGCTCTGCCTTGATGATCTACGCAATCCTTGAGGGCAACTAGCCTTGCTGTCAGGAAATGCGCAACGCAACCTAGCAATGAGCTTCGGCTTCAAAATTGCGTAGACCCAGCTGGTACACTGTCTTTAACTGGGAAACTGCGCAGAGCAGTCCAAGCCAGCAAGTGAGCCTTCAATTCCAGAATTGCGCAGACCCAGCTAGCAACTTGTCTTCAACTGGAAAACTGTGCAGAGCAGTCCACACCAGCAAGTGAGCCTTCAGCGCCATAATTACACAGACCAAGCTAGCAGCTTGTCTTCAGTTGAGAAATTGCACAGAGTCTGAGAGGCAGCCCAGAGCCACTCAACCCAGAAATTGTGCAAAACCTACAGTGCTCAAAAACTGCTCAGTGCATGAACCAGAGAGTTGCCTGGTCCTTCCCAAAACTGCACAATCTTTCTAAGCAGTGCATGGCAGTTTTCCCGAAAAAGCAAGAAGCTAAGAGGAAAAGCATCCTTAGGAAGTAGGGATCTTTTTTTAGTTTCACGAAGGTGACACATTGTCATCTTTAGAAGTTTATGCCAAGTTTCATCGTTGTCCTTGATCTCAAGCATATGCGTCATGAATTCCATGTTGCCTAACTCTATGTAATGGACGCCTCTAGAGCTCACTTATACATTCGATCATCAAGCTCTAGCTTCCCCAAGAGATCAAGGAGCCTTCGAAGCATTATCATCCCTTTTCGAGGTGAGTTTTTGTAAAGTTTTGTAGATGTTCTATGCTAAGAGAAATTTCACTTTTCACACAGCAATCATACAAGTAGTTAAGCAAAATGCAGATAGAACATATAAGCAGATCTTACAGAAGACAAATCAGAAACAGGAAAAATGTTTGTGTTCGTTTCGGCGGTCAACAGGATGCTTCAACCAGCAAAGTCTCCTTTGGTCAGCCAGCCCAGATGTGTCACAACAACCCTCCAACCAGTAGATGAGTCAACCCAAGTCAATTCTGCAAAAGTCAACGTTGTCCTGAAATGTCAACGCAGGGGCAGCAAGCTAAAAGTCAACGCAGCAGCAAAACGGTCAACCCTTTGACCTCGATTTTTGTGCCAGGTAGTACGGCCTTCAAAAATCGAACCTTCCACCAATTTTCAGCTTGATTGGACCAAGGGTTGACCAAAGTCAACGCTGGTCAAACTTTCTGCAAAACCTTAGCAGCAGAAAATCCGTACAGTCTGTCCTCTTCGTCCTTCCCACGTGTGGCTGAATTCGTCCTCCAAGTAGCTTGTATTCTCTAAGATGAGAGAGGAAGATGTGAGTTGAATTGTGTGAAATTCTCTCCAACTTTTCCTGTATATATATACATCAATGAGGGTGTGTGACACATCTGTTGGGCATGTGAGCCTACAT
>APFE031261333.1:359239-370785 GCA_000404065.3 Pinus taeda
GCGAATGGTTGTCAATGGTGTATGTATGGATGGAACTTTCACTTAATAATATAACTGAGCCAGCACGTTTTTATGCATAAGTTGTTATTGTAGTTCGACTATTCTAGTTACTTTAGCAATGTATGTCATTTAACTTATGCATTTGTGTATGAACAATTTTGTATGCAATTGTATGAATCTTGTTGAAGACGTGTTGTTGTATTAATCTGTCACTTTGGATTGAGGACTATCCCGCTTCCAGCCTATGATGCCATTCAGCTCGTGTGTTCCTTGCAGGCTGCGCACTATTACAGGCTTCTAAGGGACACACTTCCTTTTCCCCTCCGTGTGTTAGAACCCCCACGCATGTCACTTGACTCGCTGCAAGGTCACACACTTGCTTCCGACAGAGTTATCATAATTACCTTTGCACACTATCGCGGTCAAGTCACTACTTTAATACCCACTTCTGACACTCCTACTCCAAACGGTCTAAGCTCTAGTTGGGACTTCTTACCAAGGAGATCCTTTGACATGTTCGCAAGTCCAACACTGTTAACAGGTTCATTACACAGAAGTTGATTCGTTGCATGCAAGTGATTCCCACGAGATTCAAACCACACGTCTAGTCCCCATGTGGTAGTGGATATCACAGACAACAAATATGGAAAATCAACCAAATGGTGCACGTAAAGACCCCCACCGTGAAATATCCCTAGAACAAACCTCGATCCTACTGCAATTTTGTCACTACTGTAATATGGTCGGTTCTACGTTATTAAGGAGGTCGATCGTCTGCATGACTCAGATGGTCAACTCTAGACCCCACACGATTTCCACAATAATCATGTCAATTATGGCCCTCACGACAATCGACTCAGCAGGATGGGAAACACATCCCTTTGAATATTACAGCAATTCGATTTTCTAATGGTCAAACTCGTCAAGTTCTAGGAATGAGGGATTCAACTTCAAATCGATCTTCAAACTCTACAAACTCGTCCCCTTGTCGTCATAAGTTCTTCAAGTAATTTGCAGCTCATCCCTTATATGGAGAACATTCGGCCATCAACAAAATTTGGTAGGTGTACCTTTCGATTTTGCTAAAAATTTGTTCACGGCTTTAATTCGGCCCCAATGATTTAGCCAGTGCCAGCCCTTACAATCTGCAAACTTGAAATATTTATGGTGGAATAAGAGTCGGCTCTTTCCAAAGATATTTCTCACGGCCCAACAAAATATATATATATATATTATATTATTATCTATTATATATTTATATATATATTCTTGATAATTACTTATAGCCCCATAGAATATTTCATGGTCGAATAAAAACAATTTAATATATGTTGACTCTCTCTTTAAAATTATAATGGCCCAATTTAAAAATCACATGCTCGTTGAGCGAATTTGTTGGATTATTATTAAGCATGCAACAATTTCTCAAAAAAAATGTTCCATAGTCACTAAGAGAATTTGTCGAGCTCGTTTTAATAAACTCTTATTTTGTTGCATGAACTGGGTTTTCCAACTTCTCTGGCAATGTCGTATCCCTTTTCAGGGATATCCCTCAAACACACGCAAACTCCAACCAGAGATGGAAAAAAACAACAGTAGTGCAACATACAATAATGTATAAATGGAATATAAGCAAATACTCAAGAAATGCAGAGAGAAATGCTAAGCCATTTTATTATACTAATTAATGGAAAGAGTACAGCGGGTGATCAAAAAGATAGCACCTCGACTTGCACAAGGCAAGTGAAGAAATATACTCATAATGGTAATGAAATGGTCTCTCTCTGAACTGCGTCCAAGTTGTCGGAGAACCGTTTTGCTGCTGCTACTGCTAGAATCAAGTGAGGATTTGGGGTTGTTCCCATCCTCAGAAAATGTTGAAACTCTGGAATCAGCCTCTGCTCAATAAACACAGAAAAGCCCAGAAAGCTTTCCTAAAATAGCTGACCCCCGAAAATCACCCCCTTGAGGATCTACACTATCCCTCAAGGCTTTGCACCGCCACTGAATAGAACCCTCCAAAACACTGCCCGAAACTCTGCCAAAATCCTCCAAGCTACAAGGTTGATCCCCTGCTCAATCTCCCAGCTCAAATCCGTCACATAAACCCAATCTGAAACTCCTACCCAAAGAGATTGCGTCCTCCTCTCTCAAGACTACGCAGTCATCAAGAGGCTCAGTTCCTCAACTCCAAAAATCGATCCTCCTGCAAAAGACTGATGAAACTACCTTGCCCGAGCAGGCAATCAAAATCCCCTGGGCTAAGGGTGAGATCTCCGAACGGAGACACTTGATGCACTAAACAGTGCTGCAGACAGGCTAAACAACCAGCGTTCTCTAAGTCGAAGTGACTAGCTCAAATGCAGCATAATCGAATGCCAAAATGAAGAGGCTCCTCTCTCCTTTATAGCGTTGGCCTCTCTCAAAACCCTAAGGCCCGCCTCCTCTAACGTAGCCTCTCTCTTTCCATGTGCTCCTCTCCATCTGCGCAGTCCCTCCAAGTGTCTACGTGGGCCCCTTCTCTACGTGGTCCCTTGGCCCCCTTGGCTCCCCTTTTAAGTCACAACGTTGTGCTACTAGGGAGTGACTTTCTTCAAAAAGTGAGTTATGTCCCCCTTTCCTCACCTTTTTATTTATTAATAACTATAGAAGGCAAAATTGAGCAAAATCGAATATTCCAATTAGCCATGGCTAATTAGGAATACTACAGTCTCCCCTGGCAAAATGTTGCTTGTCCTCAAGTAACTGAAGTGATGGATGCTGCAAAATTTTCTCACTCTCCCAAGTGGCATCCTCATCTGGTAAATTCTTCCACCTCACCAAGAATTCTCGGACCGTCCTGCTCCGCAGTTGCCTTTCTTTGGTATCAATAATAGCCTCCGGCTACAACACCAAATGCCCCTCATCATCCGTGGGCGATAGCTCATCTGTCACTGTCACCTACTGCCCCAATGCCTTCTTTAGGCATGATACATGAAAAACGTTATGAATCTTGTTGTTGTGGGGAAGCTCCAACTCATATGCAGCCTGTCCAATCCTGCGTATCACCTTGTATGGCCCATAAAAGCGGGGCTTGAGCTTCTCAGCCCCCTTCTGCTTCAATGATGACTGTCGATATGGTTGTAATCGTAGGTAGACCAAGTCCCCTACCTCAAACTGTCTCTCCACCCGACCCTGTCAGCATTACAGCTTCTGCTGGTTCTGTGTTGTAGCCATATTATCCTTGAGAGCTTAGAGAATATTCTGACTCTCTTGGATCCAAATCTTGGCTCTCGAAGCCTTGCTAGCACCAAACATCACATCAGCAAAAGATAAAGGATGATATCCACACAAAGCATAGAATGGTGACATACCAATGGACATGTGATGTGTAGTGTTGTAGCAGTACTCCCCCATATGCAGCCACTTCAGCCATGCTCGTTGTTGCCCATTGACATAGTTACACAAGTAGCCCTCCAGCCACTTGTTAACTATCTCTGTCTGCCCGTCCGTCTGTGGGTGATAACTAGTACTCGGTGTCAACTCCGTCCCCACCAACAGGAAAAGCTCCTGCCAAAACCCGCCCATGAAATGGCTATCCTGTCACTGGTGATGGTCTTAGGAAGACCATGCAGCTTGAAGACCTCTCTAAAGAACAGCTCGGCCACCTGCGATGTTGCGTAGTGTGCGGATATGGTGAAAAAATGTGCGTACTTTGTCAGTCGATTAACAACGACAAACATACAATCCTTGCCCTGTACCATGGGCAACCCTATGATGAAGTCCATCGAAATACACTCCCATTTCCCCTCCGGAATGGGAAGAGGCTGCAACAATCCTACGGGATGGCTCATCTCCCCCTTGTTCCTCTGGCAGATATCACACTCCAGGACATGCTGAAGTACGTCCTCCTTGAGGCCCTCCCATGAGAACCTCTCTCTAATGGCCCTGTAGGTTTTGGTAAACCCCTGATGGTCGGCCAATGGTGAATCATGTGATGCTTGAAGTATCTTCTTCTTGAGCTGAGATCCCTTAGTCAAGAAGATCCGGTCCCTGTAGTAGATGATCTCATCGACCACCCTGTACCTGTCATCCGCCACCTGCCCATCCAGAACCTCACATGCAAATCTGTCCTTGGAGTACTCTACTAAGAGTTGAGCCCTCTAGTCTGTGTCCAAGCTCACAAGAGACAACGTGGCTGGTCTACGTGAAAGGGCATCTGCTACCACGTTGTTCTTGCCCTTGACATACTCAATGTCAAAGTCATACACTTGGATCTTACTGATCCACTTCTGTTGCCTCTCCTGTAGCTATTTCTGCTCCAAAAAGAACCTCAGGCTGTTGTGATCAGTCCTCACCCTGAACCTATTACCCACTAAATACTGTCGGAACTTGGCCAATGCATGCATAATGGCCAACATCTCCTTGTCGTATATAAAATACAACCTCTCGTGCGGAAGGAGCTTCCGGCTCTCAAAGGCTATAGGGTGACCTCCTTGCATCAACACTGCGTCGATCCCCTCTCCCAACGCATCACACTCCAAAACAAATGGTTGCGTAAAATCTGGCAATGCAAGCACTAGGTAGTTGCTCATAACCTCCTTGAGCCTGTCAAAGGCTCGCTGTACTATATCCGACCAACTAAATGCCCCCTTCCTCGTCAAATCTGTCAGGGGTGCAGCAAGCTATGAGAAACTCTTGACAAACTTCCAGTAGTAAGTACAAATGTCAATGAATCCTCGAAGTTCTGTCACGTTCCTCGGCTCCAACCAATCTCTGATAGCCCTAATCTTCTCCTCGTGGACTCTCACTCCATCCACCCCTATGATGTGTCCTAAGTACAACATCTCTGTCAACCCAAACTCACATTTGGAGAGCTTGGCATAGAATTGTTGCTCCTCCAAGATGCGCAACACTGTCTCAATGTGTTGGAGATGCTCCTCCCAAGTCCTGCTGTAAATGAGGATATCATCAAAGAACACCAACACAAACTTCCTTAAGTGATTGCGGAAGATGTGATTCATGCAGGACTGGAATGTAGCTGGGGCATTGGTTAGCCCGAAGGGCATCACCAAAAACTCAAAGTGCCCATAGTGACACCTGAAGGCGGTCTTGGGAATGTCCTGCTCCCTCACGCGAATCTGATGGTACCCAGATCTCAAATCAATCTTTGAGAAGAACCATGTTGCTCTTAACTCATCCATCAACTCATCGATCCTGGGTATGGGGTACCTGTTCTTCAGGGTCTTCTCGTTCAGGGCCCTGTAGTCAATGCACATCCTCAATGTGTCGTCCTTCTTCACCAACACCACGGAAGAAGCAAAAGGACTTGTGCTCGGCCGAATGTGCCCAAGAGCCAGCAACTCCTAAATGGCCTGCTCAATCTCATCTCGATAGGCCTTAGGATGTCTATAAGGGGTAGTAATCACTGCCTGTATGCCTGCTCAAGCTCAATGCTCAATGGTGTGCTCAAACCCCCGATCCGATGGTTATCCCGGCGGAATCTCCCCAAACACTGTGGCATACTAGACAAGGATGGATTGTATCTCTGGGTGCATCGTCTGCCCTGTAGTCCATGCCTTTGATGCACGCAGCTCCATTGCCCACTCTACGTCTCCCTTCCGGAAGACTACCTCCATCTGATGAGCCAAAATAGTTTGAGGCAGATATGTGTGTTGTCCCCATATCTTCTCATGCCTCCCTGTCTTCTCATCATCTCACTCCATCTCCAGGGCCTTCCAATCTGTCATGACCTTCCCTAGAGTGATAAACCACTGAACACCCAGTATCATGTTGGTGTCTGGAATATTGACCACAAAAAAGTGGTCAATAAGTGTGTAAGTGCCCATCGTCACTGATAACTCTCGGACATAACGAGCACACACCATGGTCTGATCTCTTGGGACCAAAATTGAAAATCCATCGAAGCTCTTTGTTTGTATACCTCTCCGCTCAACCATTTGTGCATCGATGAAGTTGTGGGTTGCCCCACTGTCAACCAAAACTGATACTCGTTGGCCACGTACTGTCCCCCGTACGCATAGCGTCAAATACTTGGGAACTCCTCGCAATGTTGCAAGGGCCCCTCCGGTAAGTGCAAAAGTTGCACCACCTGCTGCTGGTGATGGAGGTGGCAAAGGATCCTGCGCGGCATGACTATCTCCTGCCTCCACATCATCCTCCTCATCCTCTTCCTCGCTGCTCTCAGAGAAGACCTCAATAAAATGTGCTTTGCCAGCAGCACATCTATGTCCTGGTGCCCACGGCTCCTGATAGGTAAAGCACAACCGCTTCTTCTTCAGCTCCCTCCTGGCATCATCATCAATCTGTGCTCGTCCTGGATTCCCCTTTGGAGGCAGAATCCTCACATCCTTCCCCTTAGGCTAGAAAGCCTGCCTCTGGGGGTAAGATGTCTGAGTCTTGGGTAAGGCATCCTGTAAGTCCCGGGTCCTGCTAATAGCATCTTGAAGTGTGGTTGGTCTAGTGGATCTAACTAGACCCCGAAGTGGCTCCGCTAACCCCTCAACAAACATGTAGATCCTTCATGCCGCGGATAGATCTGGCACCATCACTGAAACCCTCAAGAAGTCTGCAATGTAGGTCTCTGGGCTCCTGGACTGTTTGAGCCTCGTCAGCTCAACAGAGTGTTGTTCCGAATCCCTCCGGTCAAACCTCTCCATCAATCTCCTGGTGAACTCGGCATATGTCGTCACTATGGAGTGTCCAAGTGTAACCAACCCATGGAACCACCAGTCCTGGGCCTCACCATCCAAATGTAATGTCGCCACCTTGATGGCCTTTGTATCCGACATTTGGTTAAGCTGGAAATAGATGTCCAGCTTCTCCACCCAAGACTTTGTCGAACTATTTGATGAACCATCAAACATAGGCAAGTGGAATCTACTAGCTGTGCGGTGGGTGTCTCCATCATGATAATGTCGGTGTCCTCTGTGATGGTCGTAGGGTCGACTATCCCGCTGGAGCTAAACAAAGTCTCTAAATGAGAGAGCATCCCTGAACTCCTGCCCGTAGGCCTGGTACTCTGCAAATAATCGCCCATATGACCGGGCTATGCCTCCTACTGGGCTCCAGCCCCTGTGTCTGCTCCTAAGAAAGTGGGCATGGTAGAACGTGTAGGGGCATGTGAGGCCATCTGCTGAGTAGTATCACGCTGAGTGGCACCCTACTCTGGAAAATGGTGGGATGTACCCGATCCTTCACCAACCTGGAAAACCCGTGGGTTCTCACGTTGTCTAGCCTCTATCGTTGTGAATCTCTGCCCCATCACCTCGATCTGCCTTGACAGATCCTGCACTAATTTGAGGAGCATGTCCGCAAATCTCTTCCCGTCCTCATCTGCCATCAGATCCTCCTACTCTGCGTCCACCACAGACTCCTCCTGTTCTGTGTTCACCACAGGCTCCTCCTGTTTTGTGTCCACCACCCGAACACAGTCTCCCTCTCCGTAGGTGTTCTCCAACCTACGCTCAATAACTATGTATTTCCTACCTCTGTAACAGATGTAGGGCTTTTCCCTCGGTGTCATAGACTGCTAGCTCCATAGGCTGAGCTAGATCTATGCTCTGATACCACTATAGTATCCCTTTTTAGGGATATCCCTCAAACACACGCAAACTCCAACCAGAGATGGAAAAAAACAACAGTAGTGCAACATACAATAATGCATACATGGAATATAAGCAAATACTCAAGAAATGCAGAGAAAAATGCTAAGCCATTTTATTATACTGAGTAATGGAAAGAGTACAGGAGGTGATTAGAAAGATAGCACCTCAACTTGCACAAGGCAAGTGAAGAAATACACTCAGAATGGTAATAAAATGGTCTCTCTCTAAACTGCGTCCAAGCTGCCAGAGAACTGTTGTGTTGCTGCTACTGCTAGAATCAAGTGAAGATTTGGGGTTGTTCCCCTCCTCAGAAAATGTTGAAACTCTGGAATCAGCCTCAGCTCAATAAACCCAGAAAAGCCCAGAAAGCTTTCCTAAAATAGCCGACCCCCGAAAATCACCCCCTTGAGAATCTACACTATCCCTCAAGGCTCTACACTGCCATTGAATAGAACCCTCCAAAACTCTGCCTGAAACTCTGCCAAAATCCTCCAAGATGCAAGGGTTGATCCCCTACTCAATCTCCCAGCTCAAATCCTCCACATAAACCCAATCTGGAACTCCTACCCAAAGAGACTGCGTCCTCCTCTCTCAAGATTGCGCAGTCATCAAGAGGCTCAGTTCCTCCTCAACTCCAAAAACCGATCATCCTACAAAAGACTGATGAAACTACCTTGCTCGAGCAGGCACTCAAAGTCCCCCGGGCTAAGGATGAGATCTCCAAACGGAGACACTCGATGCACTAAACAATGTTGCAGACGGGCTAAACAACCAGCGTGCTCTAAGTCGAAGTGACTAGCTCAAATGCAACATAATCGAATGCCAAAATGAGGAGGCTCCTCTCTCCTTTATAGCATTGGCCTCTCTCAAAACCCTAAGGCCCACCTCCTCCAACGTAGCCTCTCTCTTGCCACGTGCTCCTCTCCATCTGTGCAGTCCCTCCAAGTGTCTACATGGGCCCCTTCTCTACGTGGTCCCTTGGCCACCTTCGCTCCCCTTTTAAGTCACAACGTTGTGCTACTAGGGAGTGACTTTATTCAAAAAGCGAGTTATGTCCCCCTTTCCTCACCTTTTTATTTATTAATAACTATAGAAGGCAAAATTGAGCAAAATCGAATATTCCCATTAGCCATGGCTAATTAGGAATATTACAGGCAAATAGGCAAAATAAACCCCAAGCTGGCAGGAAGACCAGCTCTAATACCGTTGTAATGTCCCAAATGGGATATTTTGCTAAATTTGCACAAAACTAATTCCACCACAATATCTCCATAGAATTTCCATTCAATTTACAAAAGATTGCCATGTAAAAAAAATAAGAGAATACACGCAATTCAATCATACACTGAGCAGAAAGAATCTCAACTTTTATTATAATATATGAACTGGGGTTTACATGCTGAAATAACAAAATAGCTGATATAGCAGAGATAGAACTCGCCTCAAGGATTTGCTCCAATGTTGAACAGACCCTCCACCAAAACTAAACTGAGTTGCACTATTGAGCTCTCCTATGAATTCTGGAGGAATTCACCAAGGGCAGATGGGTACTCGCCCAATCTCACTGAATCACCTGACGGTTTCCGTCCAAGAGCTACTGTTGAAGTAGAGAATCGGGTCCTCAACCTCACATACAAGAAGAAATATCAAATCCAAGGTGTCCTACAATGGCCTCCTCCTGTTTTATAGATCAAATGGACCTCTCTAGAACCTCCTCAGCTCATTCCTACTGCATGATCCCCCAACCCTGAGTAGCTCCTCCCTAGTCAACTGTCTCCTGAACAGCCCAATGTTCTGCTCAACCAAACTTTCGGCTAGCTCATAAGCAATAGGTGAGACCAGCTTCTCTCCCCTCCAGACAGACAACAATCGAGACTGCAACTCCCGACAAATGGCATGACGACCTCTCATGCATGATGATAAGATGGACTGCATGTGTGTTATCACTGTGTCAAGATGATGTTTCTTAATGCCAAAGAAGCATTGGAACATCTGCAAGATCAAACCATCACACTGTAGATCAAACATGATTTCATAAGTCCTAGTCATGACCATAACTCCTAAAATCTCAAGCTTCTTCCCAAATGTAGGACCTGCACTGTTGTCCAAGTCCTAAAAAGTCTCTACTATCAACTTGAAAACTCTACTCATAACTTCATCATTGAAAGGAGGTATTGGTGCAGCTGATATAGCAGAGATAGAACTCACCTCAAGGATTTGCTCCAATGTTGAACGGACCCTCCACCAAAACTGAACTGAGTTGCATTATTGAGCTCTCCCATGAATTCTGGAGGAATTCACCAAGGGCAGATGGGTACTCGCCCAATCCCACTGAATCACCCGACGGTTTCCGTCCTGGAGCTACTGCTGAAGTAGAGAATCGGGTCCTCAACCTCACATACAAGAAGAAATATCAAATCCAAGGTGTCCTACAATGGCCTCCTTCTCCTCTTTTATAGATCAGATGGACCTCTCTAGAACCTCCTATTTTATGAGTATTTTAATCATGGAGCACTTTTCCCTCTTTTAATTTAATTAAAATATTCTTTTTAATGCGGGAAAAGGGTAAATTGGCCATCATGTCACCTCAGCTCACTGAAACTGGCATCTAACCATCTCATCATGAAGATCTTCTCATTCCAGTTCTAACGAGTTATTACACTAAGGTGTTCTGTCAAGTATTCCTCTTGGAACGCCACCTAAAGCATAATTAATTGAGTCAAGCCCATTAATAACTATGTTTTCTAAATGTTGTCCGAATGCGCTGGAACGAAAGGTAAATTGTGCGGATGATGGAATATACCCAGCAAATGCTATGAGACCTCATAGAAACTCCTCAAAACCCCTCCAAAAGCCCCTAGGTCCGCTGATGACACCAACTTGCACCTGTGACCTGTCTACCCCCGAATCTGAAAGTCCATCCTAACCATGTCATAAGGAACACCAAAAAAAGCAGCATTACACTCTAGTTGATCATAAGTCCATATACAACCAACACATAGGGTCTTCACACTCACTAGTTGCTCCTTAGTCCTTCATGGCCACAACACTTGAGTCTCTGTGTCCACTGCTTCTCCTCAGCTACTTAGGGACTCCTTCCCACTATTGTCTTCCTACGCTACTCCAATGAACACAAACATAGGGTTGGAGGGTTGCCACCTATCACAGCTAGAAGCCCTTCTCCAACAATGAACCTGGGCTACAAACTGCTCCTCTATGACCTCCTTCTTTAGCCCTTCAAAGATCAGTCAATCAGCTCATCAATTCTACCACCCATAGCAAACTTAGTGTCCTTCCTAATTCTGCACTTAGGGCTCACTTGCATCACTTTCTCATTGCCCTCTAACAGTCCACAAGTGTCCAATACCAATATGTCCTTCTTCGACCTATCCACTAGCAACAAAATCAACTTAATCACAACCACACATACCTCTTGAGCTGACATGACACTATTGTAGGTTTTGTACTCTAGTTAGGGTTGATATGATGGTCACTTTATGTAATGTCCCAAATGAAGAAAATTTGGAACAGGCACTTCATGTAAAACTATCATGCATTTACCAGAAGATTGTCATGTAAAACCCAAACCATAACTCCATAAATTGCACAAAAATCTCATTAAAAGATCACAACATGAGGAACAATGAGAAATGCAGCAACAATATCTAGCTTTATTATAGAAATTATAATAATACAATAGTTGAGTATGGTCCTCCAAGATATGTAATAATACTGACACCAGCCTACAAACTGAACATGAAATCAATCACTACACCTATGGATTCAGAATGAATCCACCAAAGGGAGATGGATGCTCACCCAATCTCTCTAAATCACCCGAGATTTTCGTCCTGGGGCTACCAATGGAGTAGAGAATCGAGTTCTCAACCTCTCATACAAGAAATAATATCAAATCCAAGATTTCTCTAAATGCCCTTC
>APFE031261333.1:391439-457895 GCA_000404065.3 Pinus taeda
ACTTTGGTCAACGCTTGGTCCAATCAAGCTGAAAACTTGTGGACGGTTCGATTTTTGAAGGCCATACTACCTGGCACAAAAATCGAGGTCAAAGGGTTGACCGTTTTGCTGCTGCGTTGACTTTTAGCTTGCTGCCCCTGCGTTGACTTTTCAGGACAGCGTTGACTTTTGTAGAATTGACTTGGGTTGACTCATCTACTGGTTGGAGGGTTGTTGTGACACATGCTGGGTTGGCTGACCAAAGGAGACTTTGCTGGTTGAAGCATCCTGTTGACCGCCGAAACAAACACACATTTTTCCTGTTTCTGATTTGTCTTCTGTAAGATCTGCTTATATGTTCTATCTGCATTTTGCTTAACTACTTGTATGATTGCTATGAGAAAAGTGAAATTGCTCTTAGCATAGAACATCTACAAAACTTTACAAGATTCCATCAGAGAATCTTGAGGATCTTGAGTATACCTATCCAGCAAATGTTTCCTTTTGATTGATGTATGATGAGCTCAATCCTGGATGACTTTTTCCTTTCCATAAGTGTCACTTATGCTTCTAATGAGGTTACCAAGAGTTATATCCTTCCACAGGTGACTGCCATAGTCTTCAATTTCAACCACCTTACATGCTTCTCTATGATGATGTCACGAGCTCTTGCTTTCAATGCTTCTATGATGCCATGATGCATCCCATCATTTTTCTTAGTGGCCATATATTACAACAAAAGAACTTAAAACAGGAACTTGAAGAGAACTAAATGAGGAAGAGTATCTCAATCATAGTAGAGATCTCTTACTTCCTCTTTCTTGGACTTCTTCTTTTCAGCTTCCTCCACTTCTTTGGTGATATGGGATTCTTCTCTTCCTCTTTTGTTATTGTCCTTCTTAAGTTTAGGACAATCTTTCTTGTAATGCCCATATTCTTGAAATTCATAGCATTGGATTTTAGCCATATTTTCTTGAGAACCGAGCTTCCCTTTCCTTTTAGTAAATGTTTGACCCTTTTCACTTGGTCCTTCATCACTTTTTGTCTTCAACCTGTCTTCTTCAATCTTGCATAGAAACCATAAGTTGTTGAATGGAATAGTTTTCTTCTCCTTACAGGCATTTGATGTGAGATTACCTTGTTCATCGGTTAATGCATTTAGAACAATGAAGACCATTTCTTTATCGAATATCATTTCTCCCAGATCTTGCAATTGAGTTGGTATTTGAGATGCTTTTGAGAAACATGAATATATCCCTTCATCCTTTGATACCTTCAATTTGTATAGATCAGATCTAAGTGATATTATCTTTCTTATCGCACTTTCAGAGAATAGTTCTACCCGCTTATCATATACCTCTTTTGATGCCTCCAGCTTTGCTATACAGGGAATAAGGGGGTCTTTGGCAGACTCAATAAGAATCTCTTGAGCCCTTAGATCCTTTTCCATGTATTCAGATAGTGCTTGATCTTCAGATGGTTTGCAAACTTTTCCATTTACAAGATCAATAACTTCATTTTCTTTGAGGACTATGTCTATCCTCCTTTTCCATGCTAGGAAGTTCGACAACCCAACTAACTTATAGATCTCCTTGCAAAATGAAGTCATTTTACTAGATTATATTATAGAAAAAAAGGTACTTACTCGACAAGTGAAGATAAAATCTTCAACTTGATTCCTTTGTTGATGATGATCAATGAAGATGTCTTAATGCTTCTTGGATGATCTTCTTCCAGATGAAATCCTTCCTTCAATAAAAGGGATATTGCCTTTTTGATGATGACAACACCTTTTGATCTAGCTTCCTTTGGATGAGTAGTCTTTTAAGATACTTTCCACTAAAAGATTGTGGATCCCAAGAATACTTCTTTGATTGAACTAGGGTTTTTCTTCAAGATAATAATGTGATCTTTGTCCTTGAAGTGCTTCTCTTGGATGAATAGATTTCAAGTTGATTGGATTTGTAGATTGCCTTAACTTGAGTAGGGTCTAAGAGGTATTTTGATGACTTGAGGATTCCAAGACTTTGCTGGTGTAGACTTCTTCTTCGATCTATGGGTTTTGATACTTCTTTGTAGATCTTGACTTCAAGATGATCTTCTTCGAATTGCTTCGGTGTCTTTCTCGAGATTTGATCCTTGAGTGTCCTTTGATAAGATGCCCTTCCTTGACTTTGTTATCTTAGCTCTGATACCATGTTGAGAAATCTAGGGCATAGCAATTAGGTGATTTCTCTTCTTTAGATAATTGCTTGTGAATTATTTTTACTTCTTAGATTAGGATCTCATTTTACTTAGATTATTATAGTGTTCTTCTTCGTCAAACAACTACCAATGCATAAACCATAAAGAGACAAGAGACAGAATATAGGCGATCAGCCAGGGCCAAAACCTCTCCCACTTGAGAGGAAACCCCAAACAAATACTTCTTTTTATAGAGACTTTAATTGGCGAATACCAAGACAAAGACCCTTGACCTATTTGCCTCTCCAAGACCAAGACACAAAGCTTTCTTGATGAGATCCTTCTTGCTTGAGTCACCAATAGTCAAACCTCTACTTCTCCCTCTTTCTTGGCTACCCTTCAGAATTCAGCTTCCTTTTCTCTGCTTCAGACCTGCAACCTTTTCAGCCCTAATTCAAAATCCCTAGCTCATGTAGTTTGACCAACTTTGACCCTTGTTTTTTCTTTGTCTAGAGGGAGACTTCTCCTTGAACTCGCCTTGAGTATCACCTTGAATTTCTCCTTGATTTGACCTCCAAGTATGACTGTGATACTTCTGCTCTTTCTACAATTTGGACAGCAAAGGTTCTTTGCAAGTGTGGAGGATTGCAGCCCTAAAACAGACCCAAATATCTTTGTTCTCTCCTTCCTTCTCTTTATCGGCTATAAGACTATCTTCCTTGACCTTTTCACACTTCTTATTGCAGATCTCTTCTTGATTGAAATTATTGTTTTTGAAATGAGGCCGAGCTGACTATTTATAGTGGTTGCCCATGAAAATAAGCCAACATGACATGTATGTGAGCCAACATGTCCTTTTGATGTAGATTCTTTATTCCATCTTGAATCCGACTTAAAGGAGATGCTTTAGCTTGTCTTGGAGGGCCATTTTATCATTTTAATGACTCATACAAATATGTAACATGCGCAAGAAGGGTCCTTCATACATGACATTGACTCAATTTGACTTTATGACCAATCCTAAGGGCTCACAATGGGAGCCTTACCTAAAAATAAAATTCCTTGCTCATAAAACCCATGAGACAAGCATTACAATAATAATTTTATTTTTCTTCTTTGCATCACTTAAATAAAATCACAATTACACATCATTATGAAGACCAAACCTAGTTACACTTTTCAACACTCCCATCGGTGAAAGTCTGTAAAGAGCAGGGAGCCTTAGCTGAGGTGACAGTGAGCTATCGCTCCATTATTGCCCCTTGACCTAGTATTTGCTCTATACGATCCCCTCCTAGGACCTCTACTAGTTTGAGTGGTAACATGTCCTTAGTCAGTTTTAGATGGAGCCAAAACGTGATCATTGGATTACAGCCAAGCATATCCTAAGATATCTACGTGGAACTATACATCATTGCCTCCGTTATACTGGTAATGAAATCCAACTCATCGGATATACAGATTTAGATTGGGGTGGCACTGAGATAGACAGAAGAAGCACAACAGGTGGATGCTTCGGCCTACGGTCTTCCATGGTCTCATGGATGAGCAACAAGCAGGATACAATTGCTTTGAGTAATGTTGAAGTTGAATATGTTGCTGCAAGCGAGGTCTATCGAGAAGCAATTTGGCTTGGGGAGTTATTATCAGACTTGATTGAAGGACCAATTAGCCCTACACGGATACATTATAATAATGAGAGTTGCATAAGATTGGTGGAAGACCCAGTGTTTCATGTTAGGACAAAGCATATAAATAATAAGTACCACTACGTCAGAAGCTTGGTATGAGATGGGGTCGTGGATTTGCACTATCTACCTACAGATGAATAAGTAGCAGACATATTAACTAAAGCGTTACCAAACAAGAGGCTTCAGTACTGAAGAGGTAAGCTTGGTTTGGACATCTCTTCCCTAATTGAGAGGGAGTGATGTTGGATAGTTCTTTTCTTTATGGATCATGCACTAGACTAGAACTAACAGCTGTAAGTCTTAGTGAAGGCCTGAAAGAAAGAATGGAGTCCAGAGGATTGGATAAGCATTTTAGATTGAAACTTCTTATGGATTGTAGAATCCAGGGAAAGAAGTCATTGACCAATACTCTTTGTGGATGAGGTAGGGCATCCAAGATAAGAGTAGTCGAAGAGGATCGATATTCTTTGAGGATTCAGATTTAGTAATCCAAGATAAGGATAGTCCTAAAAGGACATACCTGTTGAACATCCAGATAGGGTATGTGCCTTAAAGGTAGTGTGGCAGCTCAAGTAAAGCCTCCCAGCATAATGCTCTCGAATAACGATGAACTTGTCTAGTTAAGGCCTTCAAGGACAAAGTTGGTTATGATAAAGATGCTTGACAAAAGATGGCTTATCAATCCAACTCTTCTTATGAAAATGCTTCAAGATTGAGACTCCTTGTACCATGAAATGGGATTATGAATACCTCCCTACATAAGAGGGAGTGTTGAAAATTGTAACTAAGTTCAGTCTTCATAATGACCTAATTGTAATCATGACATTATATATTCTTCATAAAAAAAGAAAGAGAAATTATATTTTTATTTTGGAGTATGGACTTCATACTCAAGTTTGAGTGAAAAGCATTTTCTTCGTGCTTCTAGGTCTTTCTAGGTCTTTCTAGGATAAGGAATATTATTGGTCATGTGTCATAGTCCCATTCAGACTCTTTGTAATAAAGTAAACTATTTATTTTCTCAAGAAAAATCCACTTATAAGCCCAAGACCAAGTCGGCCTTAAGGGAGGGAATTCGAAACTCAAGAAAGGCTATATAAAGGAGAGGAACTCGACTCATTTGGACACACACAAGCACAAGTTCGATCTGCAATGGCAAAGAAGAAAGAGAGTAGCTGGAGAGACGAAGAAGAAGAACCAAAGTCGAAAATTTGTCTAAGGTCATCTTCTCTTGTTTCCCTCTATGGTTTGTGAAGTTGCCTGTTGCAGGGAGGCAAAATTCTATGAAGCAGTTGCAGGGGGGCAAAGTTGCAGCATCAAAATAGCAATATCGAAGTTCTGGAAGCTGCCATGAAGAAGATCTTGCTGGGGGCTGACTTAGTGCTTGGTAGGGTTGTTGGCTTTGGTCTTTGGGTCTTGGAAGTCTCTTTGTAAGCAGATCCTAAAGAAGAAGAGAAGCATTTTCTGGGTTTTCCCCTTGGAGGGGGTTGTCCCTGGCTTGGAGCCTATATCTTGTGTATTTTGTCTTGTTGTGATCTACATTGTTTTGGTAATTGCTTGATGAACACAGATCTAATAAAGTAACAAAAGGCCAACATAAATCACAAGTAATTATCAAGTTGCGGAAAATCACCTAAATGTATAAGTCTCCTGATTTTCCAACAATGAGAACCTTGTGGCTGAAGTGTTGGTGGCAGTTGTTGCTGCCATGACCAGTTCTGATAAGGTCTATTCATTTGTTGCATTGGCCATTGAGCACTTGGCATGGGAAAAGATTGTTGATTTGGACGAAATTGTTGATTATAGGGTAATTGATAATTCCAAGGATTTGACAACAATGTCTACCAGCAATGCTGATTATTAGCAAATTGAGTGGGAGGCAGCTGCTGACGTGAGTTATATTAAGAATTATAACAAGGCTGATTAGATAATTGATTTGGCCATAGTTGATTAAAAGGATGGGCTTCTTGATTATTCCAGGAAATGGTAGATGAGATTGTCCAAACCTTCTCTGATCAATGAAATTAATTTGTTCCACATTTTGATCAACAGTTTGACATTCTGCCTTCAACCAAATAGTTGTGAACAATTACTGACATCACGATTTTCAGAACATATGTTGCAGACTTTTACTGTAGTGAGTGGGCACTCATTCCTATGATGTTTTTGGTACATTTTGGACAGAATATAGCTAGTGCCTTCTCGTTATATTCTTGTTTGTTCCAAATCTGCAAGGCATCTAGCTACATAGACAGTGAATTTAGAATGTCAATTTTCATAACCTCCAATAGATTCCCAATTTTAGTTTTAGTTATCCCCGTACTATTCCTTGATGCTGGAATTATCAAGCTTCTTGTTCCTTTTCCTTTTATAATGCTTGCTCTTGAATAACTATTAGAAATTTCTCTGATTTTATCATAGTTAAATTGATAAATATCTCCAGCAGCAATGAGGTTTAAGGCTTCCATTAAGTCTCCCCCAACCATTAAGTGGTACCAACTTTAATGACCTGTTATTCAATTGACAAGTTGTTGAACACTTGTAGTTGAATTGGAACCATTCTGTGTAATCTTCTAGAGTCTCGTCTAGTCTTTGAGTCATTTGAAATATTGCCTCTTGTTTGTTTCAGTTTGCAATAATCTTTATATTTTGTAATAAAACTATGTTACATTTCTTCTTAATTTCCTATACTTCCTTAAGTCCTACAAACCATCTCAAAGCAGTATCTTTCAAAGTTGAAGGAAATAACCTCAACTCCTGATAATCTGTCGCATAGTCATAGGTTTTACATAAGACTTCAATTTCAAATAGAAAAGTATCAGGGTCTTCTGTCAGAAATCCATAAAATATTGGAAGAACTAAGGGTTTAATATTCTTGATTTTGTCATCATCAACACTCTTCCTTATAGGGAAAACTACTTCTTCTTAATCTTCTTCTTCTCTCCTCTGATGCCTCTCCTGCCTTGGTTCCTCATGGTATTCTTCATGCCCTTCCTGCCTATCTCCCATATCGACAAGGTATCAAATCCTGAGTAAAAAAATTGCGATTCTATTCCAGCATCCACAATTCCCCAAAAACTAAATTCTGGAGGTTCATATTTAATAATTGCCTTCAGCTTCTCAATCAGAGTTTCTTCTTTAATAGTTTTAGAAGTTGAGGCAAGATCTTCTTGTTGTACATTTATTTTGAGAACTGGTCTAGCAGGATTTTAAGGACGAATCTCCCTAACTTTTCTGTAATTATTTCCTTCACTATTTAATATTTATCCAACTGCCTCCTTTGTTTTGCCTTTGTTTCCCAGGCCCTTGCATCCTTTCTTCCCCCTCTGCCCATTTACATCTTTGCGATAAGCATGAGAACTAAAAGAACTGAAATCCTTCCTTAGAAAGGACACTATTGAGGAAAGGGCAAGAAAAAAAAAAAAATTACTCAACATTGCCAAGCTAGAACATATCCAACAACACAGGGAAATCAATTTTCCTAAAGGCTGACATTGAGATAATAAGACAGTGGAAAGTCGAAGGGATCAGGGACGCTGAAAAATTAGCAAACACAGAATCTGCAAAAGTTTTGGACGATATCAAAGCAAGTGTGTGAACCCTGAAAGGAAAACGGAATGTATTCACATTGGCAGGCACCCTAATCTTGGCAATTGAAACAAAATCTTGCTGGTTTCAGTTTAACTTTCGATAAAACTAACTTGGAATTTAAGCAGTGCCTTAGAGGCCCTGAGAGAATTGTCATCTCCACATAAGCCACTAGAAAACTATAGGTAGCCTTCTTAGAGGAATGTGATAACATGATATACAACTTGAATAACACTGAAAAGAACTGTCATCATGGTATCTTTCACCTCAACAGACACAGACACCACCCTCCATAACGTAGAGATGGCTACCTACATTCATTCTTTTGACGGCCAAGGATATGAAGACAGACTGGATGCAGATAAGGAAGCCCTGTTACCAAACTGACACCTCTACAGTAGACCAACCACCCAATCTCAATCAAAATTCTCTTACTTTTGTTACAGATACTAAGCCAGCGAGGCACAAGAAGCCTACTGTTTACATGCTTTTTCTGTTTACAGCCAGTCAAGAAAACAAGAAGAAAAATGACACTTTTTAATACTAGAAACACTCACCTCTAGTTCTGTCCCCCTGTTCTATACCAGAAAAAGGGGGCACTTTTCTGTAATAAATATATATTATATCTGCTACAATGAAATTGCTCTTTTGCCTGTCCAAAAAATCACTGGTGGCCAGCATAATAACAAAATAAAATATCATGGAAGTATGACTTTTGCATTTAGGTATCAATATGTCCTCAGCCATAATGGTAGCAGCAGAAACTAGGACTAAACCTTGTGTTCAGATGAAGATTAGGAATCAGGAACACCTACAACAGTATGGCTGTCGGTCAAAAATAGAGTCCTTCAGAAACTAGCATCTCCATCACCAATAGTTCAAAGCTATCAAAACAGCCTTTTCATAAACAAAAAATATGTGTTTTTAGAGTTGAGATTGATGATTAATTAGAAGAGAAAAAAATCAGTCTGAAAAGTTATCCTTTTCAATAAATTTCCAATAGAGACACCACAATCTTGATAAATGAACCAGCTGCCCTTATCAAAAATAGACACAGTAAAATACTTCACGTGTAACTTCCTTGAAGGCAAGTATCTTCCAATCTTCCTAAACAGCCATCTAATTGAAGGCAGGTACTTCCAAACATCCTAAGTAAAACACCACACCTGTGAAGGATTTCTCACAGTACCTATAGTTTTGCTTAAGTGTTCATTATAAATGCCACTGTTTTGCTCTTTTCCTGCCTGTTTTATTACTTTTTAGCTTTTCCCTGAACTATTAGCTGGTATAAAATTAAAAACATGATATAGGCACCCAGTATCTGGTGTTTCTCCTTATGTGTCACAAAATTTTTAATTTTAATAAACAAACTAAATGCATTCAAATCAACCACTTTATCATTAGATAAACAAGAATGGAACTTCACACTCACCTGAACGAATTAGCCAAACCCCATGATATCCCTGATTCAAAGTCAGTAGATGCAACAGCGGCAAATGTTTGTCCCTTCTCTTCAGACCTGCCAGCAATTTCAACGAGTAGAACTAAGCACAAGTTTAGATATAGAATATTGCATTCAGCTCATTACAAAAAAGCAGTAATCTTTTCATACAGTCAACAAAAACTATTGTATTAACCTCCTATGCATAACCACATAGGAAAGGCAATGGAAACAGGAAAATGACAACATATGCCTTCTTTATTCCAAGGACACAGTAATATATTATACGAATATTGGCTTGTTACACACGTGAGTTAGACACAAAAGCAAACTTGAGGGAGAAACGTTTCTGCACCCTAATACACTCTCCAGTGTAAGCCGATTTTGAAGATGAAAGTCTGTTATAGCACAAAGCGTAATTTGACCATCATTCCAAATTCTCCTTTTCTTGTCCAGGTGTAGATTACCAAATTTATGCAGAAGCATTGAGTGAAACTCTTGCAGCTGAACCCTTGTCCCATGTAGCACAGTTTCTACAGAAGTATTTGGCCCAATCTGCATATTGGTAACAGAATTAGACAAGTACAAAAGGGTGAAAAATACCCTCACAAAAAAAAGTATCAACAAAGACCCAAGAAATAAAAGTAAATCGTGAGAAGCTCAAACACCCTAACATGATGATCTTCTATTGTTCCTCACTTGTGGGTACTTCCACCTTTAGTATTTAGGACTTTGTTATTTCTGCAACTGTAACAACAAACTTGAAACCATAAACCCTGCTTTGTAATTGATTGCAAAACGCAACCTACTGAAACATCCGACCAAAACCACTTTGTAAAACTGCCATGCAAATATTCAGATAAGAATACAAATGAAATAAACAAAACAAGGATAGTAATGTCTTTTGTCATGCAATTTTAATAGTTAAAATTTAAGCCAACTAAGGCTGTCGGTCAAAATCAAATGCACATATTACTGCCACAATATATCCTTGTCCATACTGCATATTAAACACTAATCAATTAAAAGATCAGACTGATGCAATTTACCATGGCATGATCCCTTCTAAGCAGATTTATGCAAGAAGCACATGTCTCGTGATGAAGAATGCCCCAGTGCAATCAGGATAGATGCAAAATATCTCAAAAGAAATTGATGGAGGATGCTTAACTGAGAGATTAAATTGCACCCATAAAGAAAGGTAAGCAGGAGAAACAAACCTTCTACTGTTTAAATGGTTAGTGATTGAGAAGTTAGATCACATATTTGAGCATGCTGTTAACTGCCACTATTTGTTGTATTTTATAAATATCCGAAGCCGAACCACAATTGAATCTTACTAAACAAGTGTGATAATGCAACTAAGATAGAAAATCTGCATAAAGGAGGTGTTAAAAAATATACCAAGCAGTAATACTAAAACCTCTAAAAAATAATTATGGGAGAGCAAAAAGTTCCATCCTAATAAAGCAACCCCATCATGTGAAACTTGAAAAACAATCCTAAGCGGTAAAACCAACTTATCGTGATCATGAAAAAACTCTAATAAAATATACTCATCTAACTCCTCTGTAAGGCAACAAATAAGCTAAAAGAGGAACTTCGACAGTATTCTGTGCCAGCACAAGAAAACGACAAGTATTTTCACTCTGATAAGAGATTTCTAGAAGGTTATGGAGAGCATAGCTGCAAGGCACCCCATCATAGAGAAATAGTAGGTTAAAACAATGTGCCAAAACCATGCCAAATGTGATAAAACCATGCACTGTGAATGCCAATTTTGAATCTACTTTGACAGTGGTGGCTTGTAACCAAAAGGGTACAGAAATTGTATTTCACAATGGAATTTGTTGCCGTATTTGGTTCTCCCCTTCCTGCCTAACTCTTCAACACACCCATAAGGCTTATTGACAATTGCAAATAAATATCACTTACAAAATCAACAAAGCGTAAGAATCATTTTCTTGCTTTTAGAATCCAATTTGGACTAATTGTTTAACATCAATAAGATGTTGTATGGTTTCCACAAGAAGTTGAATTTAGAACTCGACACAAGAGAGACAAAAAGGTCCCCACATTTAGAAAAAGAAATCCTGTGGCAAGGCAGCTAAATCTTTTGCCAACAGGGAGGTGTGCATGTGAAATATCCCTTTTAATTTAATTTGTAATTTTTCTATTAAAACTTCTTCAGAAAATTTCGAGAAATACTTCGCCGAAAATTTTAGTAAATTTCAACAAATATGGAAAACCAATAATCACAATTTTTTATTGAAAATGCCACATAAAAAACGTAGCCAATTTTATTAATAATACAGAGGAGGATCTACAACAATTTATTTTTGGAAAAACCTGGCAAATTGACCATTGGATATAATTCTGCCTCCTTCTAGGAATCCTCTAGCTCAATCCCTAGCTGCAAATCCACTGGCAAATTCGGCTGGCTCCAATTTGGCCTCTTCATTAAGATTTGGCTGGAACAACTCAACCTTCTTCGGAAATCACCCCTGGCAAGTTGACCTCTGGAAAATCACTCAACTTTCCTCTGCAATAAATCAACTCAATGCAATGCTTCTCAGTCCTCCAATTTCTATTTTTCTTTGTAGGTGACTGCGCCCTTGGAAAAGCAACTTGGCCCACTTAACTTGTCCTCCACAGCTCCAGAATAATTTAGCCTTCAGAATTCGGCCTTTCTAGGAACCCACAATTCGGCCCTCTACAAATTCAATGTCTAACAAATAATTCAGCCCTATTCTTGGCCAAGTAATTCGGCCCTCCTTCAAGTTGTGTGATTTTTTGCTAATAAGGCCTCCTTGAAGAAATGTGCACTGCTACAACTAGACTCATCTTCCAGACTCCAATCTTCGATCCTTCTTCTCTGGTCAACGCCAATGAAGAACCTCAAGTGGTTCTCCCTCTTGACTAGCTAGGGTGGATGTTTCACCACTAAAACTAATCACCAACATAGGGTGGATAATTTCACCACTGAAACTGGGATCTCCACAAGGGCTTCCCCTCACACAATAAGCTATTACAGCTCCAAATTCAAATCTCAAATCATCTGCACATTTCCTCCTTGAGCCTCCTTTCTTCTTATAATTATTTCCTCCTCTCAAAATACCGTGGGTGGCAAGAAATACCATGGGTCACTTTATTTTTGTTGAGTGACTTACAAGTTTTCTATTTCATTATTAAAAAGTTGCCTTTTAAATATGATGGCATTAAACAATTAAACTAGTTGATCCCTTTTTTCCCGACTATAGCCTACAAAATTTGGGTATGCTACTAAGTCAATCCCTTTTGTTATTATGGTTTGGAAAGGGACATTACAGTCCTCCTTCCCAAAATTGCTTGTCCTCAAGCAACTGCAAGTTGGGATGTTGCAATAACTATTCTCCTTCCCGTGTGGCATCTCCTATTGGTAGGTCTTTCTATCAACTAGATACTCCTTGATGATTTTGCTCCTCAATTTCCTCTCTCTAGTATCAATTTCCAAAGAACTCCTCTTTCATGTCAGCAGAGCCACTACTCCCGATGCGGTCTGGACCACATTGGAAGGACTATTCGGCAAGCAGGATGAAATGAGAGTGCATCAACTGGAGAATGAACTCATATCCCTCAGTCCAACTCATTTCAACAACCAGCGAGAATACTTCACCAAGTTTAAATCCCTCCTCGTTGAACTTGATGCATGTGGAGTCAAGAAAGAGGAAGATCAACTCATCCTTTCGATTCTCTTGAAATTAGGGCCTGAATATTCTGTATTTGTATCGTCTTTTCAAGCATCTAAATTGACTCAGGAGGAACGGAAAATGCCTCCATTGAATGACTTCATTGCATCATTGACTCAAGAGCAACCTAAGCTAGTCCAAATGGGTGCCATCAAGTGTTCAAAGAACCAAGCACTTGCGGCTACTGATGATCCAAAGAGCAGTGGAAGAGAAGCAAAAAGGGAAGGGTAAATTTAATGAATCGAAGAAGGAGAGACCCATACAATCTTTAGAGAGCTCTTCTTTGCCTAAGGGTAAGAAGGAGGAGGAAAGAACACTTTGCAACTACTATTCCAAAGGTTTTCATCCCAAAGAAAATTGCATGAGGAAAACAATCGATGAGATGGCTAAGCAATTGCAGCAGCACAATCTCACCATGCCCGAGAATGCAAAGAAGAAGGGTGATAACAGAACGGGAGATGGGAGAGGGAGAGCACGAGATGGTCATGCTGTAATAGTTGTCACATCCACTCCATCAGCTTGGATCCTTGATTCAGGTGCATCGAACCATATCACTGCATCAAAAGATGAATTTTCCTCCATCGAAGAAAGCACTAGATCCCCAATTTACTTGGGAGATGCCACACCCGCAAAGGTGTACGGAGAAGGAATTGTAGACCTTGAAGGGGGCTACTTCACAAATGTGCTTCATTTTCCCTCACTATCCGCAAATCTTCTCTCGATATATCAGATCACTCATTCCGACTCTGGAAGGAAGGTGGAGTTCACTCTGGACTCCGCAGTGATTACCGACATTTCCACGGGCTCACAGCTTGCACATGGAATTGCAGATCACGGTTCTCGTTTGTATTTCTTCTCCCACTTTATTCCTAAATCTATTAGCACTGTATTTTTGTCACAATCTAATGATATCAACAGGTTATGGCATGAAAGATTTGGCCATCTAAAGTATGAGTACTTGCATCAACTCAGCATGGAAAACATGGTAGAAGGATTGCCCACTATTAAATTCACAAGCGGTGTATGTCAAGGATGCATTTTTGGCAAGCATCCAGAGCAAAAGTTTGACAAAGGGAAGGCACAGAGAGTTTCTTCACCTCTTGGGCTGATTCCCAGTGACATCACGGGCCCATTCCCGCAGCCTTCAATCAGTAAGGCTCGATATGTACTCACCTTCATAGATGATTTCTCTCTCTTTACTTGGGTATTTTTTCTAAAATTAAAATATGAAGTATTTGAATGCCTTATAGAATTTAAAGCACTTGCTAAGAACGAGTCTGGGTGTAAGATTAAGATACTCTGTACTGATAATGGGGGGAAGTATGTCAACAAAGATGTGCAGCAACTTTGTATTGATGCAAGTATACAACTACAACAGACAGTGCCATATACACCACAGCAGAATGGTGTCGCAGAGAGGAAAAACGGGTCGTAAAAAGAGATGGCCAATTGTATGCAAAAGTCCAAATCATTAGCTCCTAAGCTATGGGCAGAAGCTATTAATTGTGTAGCATGCATTCATAACCACATTCCTCACAAAGCACTCAAAGGCACCACTCCATTTGAATGTTGGACCCGTGAGAAACCGAAAGTGTCGCACTTTCGCATTTTTGGTTCACGAGCATGGGCTCACATTCCGACAGATAAGAAGAAGGCTTTGGAGCCTCAAAGTGTTGAATGTATCTTTGTTGGATATCCTGACAGTGTCAAAGGATATAGATTGCTAAACTCTCACATTGAAAAGTTCCTTGTAGCTCGAAGTGTGAAGTTTGAAGAAGAATCAATGCATGATTTTTCCACAAACCCTGCCGAGGAACCGCTTGTTGCCACTGATGAGGAGGAGTCTAAAACTTCTTCAAGCACTTCAAAGCAGCCATCAGAGAAGCCTCTTGGGTCTGATTCTGAGGATGAGGAGAAAGTCATGGCTGCTCCAACTCAGCTGCCAACTTCGGCAGAGAAAACCCTGCAAGATGCGAGTGAACTAGTCGGTGATCCTGCGGATGCGAGAAGGACTAGATCACAGTTTTTTGGGGCTCCTCAAGCCCTAGCTGCCACCGAACCATTGCTTCCCATACATTGCTATATGACACTTGGTTCAAATCCACACTCACACTCTGAGCTACTGGAAACCCCCTTTGGGAGGCTGCCATGGATGAAGAGTACTCTGCTCTCATGGAAAACAACACATGGGACTTGGTTCCACTTCCAAAAGGAAGAAAGCTTGTTTGATGCCGATGGATCTATCGAACAAAGATTGCTACAAATGGTGAGATCAGCGAGTACAAAGCTCGACTTGTTGTAAAAGGATACTCACAGGTATATGGTGTAGACTACACAGAGACATTTGCACCTATTGCAAAAATGGACTCCATTCGACTAGTTTTAGCCATTGTTGCTTCTCACAGATGGGAAATTCATCACATGGATGTGAAGGGTGCATTTCTTCATGGAGATCTCAAGGAGGAGATATATATGGAGCAGCCACAGGGATACATTCAAAACTCTTCCCTTGTTTACAGATTAAAGAAATCTTTGTATGGCCTAAAACAGGCTCCAGAGCCTGGTATGCAAAGATGGATTCTTTCCTACTTTCCATTGGATTCATTCAATGCAAATATGATCCGAATGTTTATTTGCTGCAACATGATGATTCCCTTTTGCTGATAGTACTTTACATAGATGACTTACTCATGACATGGAACCTTACCTCAGCTATTGATTCGGCAAAATCGACATTACACGATTGATTTTCTACAACAGATTTGAGACTATTGCACTACTTTCTTGGTCTTGAAGTTTCTCAGTCTACTCAGGAATCAAGATGGCACAGTCTAAGTATGCATCAGATTTACTTGTCCGTTTTCAGATGACAGAATGCAAGCCAGCAGCATCTCCCTTTCTTTCGGGGATCAGATTTGAAGATGCGAGTGCTACACCTTTGGTGGACAGTACATTGTATTGGTAGTTGGTTGGGAGTTTGTTGTATCTTACTCACACCCTACCTGATATATCTTTTGTAGTAGGAGTTTGTTCCAGATATATGCAGGAGCCCCATGAGCTTCACTAGAAAGCTGCAAAGAGAATCCTTAGATATGTGAAAGGTACTTCCAATTTTGGTATCTTTTATGTGCAAATTGCCCACTTTCATTGATTGGGTACACAGATTCTGATTGGGCCAGTGATGGTACAAACCGCAAGTCTACTTCTGGTTATGTTCTCAGCTTTGGTTCAGGGCCTTTTTGCTGGTCTAGCAAGAAGCAATCCACAATTGCTTTATCTATAGCCGAGGCAGAGTATAGAGGTGCAATGAATGCAGCTACACAGGCTGTTTGGTTGCAGGGGCTTCTCTCCGAGTTTGGTATTCAGTATCCACTTCTGACTGTCATATTTTGTGACAATCAGGGGTCCATTCAGATATCGATTGATCCAGTTCAAAGGCAGAGGACCAAGCACATCGAGATTCACATGCATTACATCCGCGAGCTGATCCATGACCGACGCATATCACTACAGTACTGCCCCACTGAGCAGCAAGTTGCAAACATCTTCACCAAGTCTTTCACTGAAAAGAAATTTTCAGAATTGAGAGCTATGGTAGGAGTGGTGGAGACAGCTGAGTAGGCCCTTCTGGCCACTTAGCCCTTTTTTTCCTCTTTTGGGGGGTTTTTTCCCAGGAGGTTTTCCCTCTTTCTTCATTTTATGAGGATCTTTTATTTATTGTACCTGAGTACCTAACATGGCGTCTTGGCTGGGACTTAGTTTAGATAAGTGAGTTAGGATGAAGGGGGGGTGTTGGAATATAATCCTAACATCTACATTTATTTTTTAGCCTAAGTATCTTTGACTTAGCCACATGCACTAAAAATCATGTTCACACTTGGTTTTTGGTAAACTAGCTCGATGGACCAGGTTTCCCTTGTTTTTTGCCTTTAGAGGCTTAATATTATGGAAATATTGATCCAACCACTTTGCTAAACCATTTAGACATCTAAGTGCATGTTCACACCTAACCATACCTCATCCACTTGAGTTATTTGAGGATTGGTGCCCACATGAAGATTCCCCCTTAAATCAAGGGATTTGGTCTCCCAGACCATTTTAGCATGTTTTAAAGTTGTCTTCCTTGGGAAATGCATCCCTCCTCATGCTTTCCTCGTGGCTAATAGTTGGCATAGGTTGTCTTGAGTCATTGTTGTTATTTTAGGCCTCCCTTTAGCTTTTCTTAGCCTCTTCTAGTTTTTTACTAGTTTTTTCCTAGTTATCTATATTTGGCAATTTCTATATAACCACCTCTCTTTGGGATTAGATGTTTTGTTGCTCATATATTACTACTGTTCATTAATTTAATACATTGATTTTATGGAGCAAATTCTTTCTCTTCTCTCTTGAATATCAACAAATTACTTGTGTTTAATTTAACTAGAATTCTAGATCTATCAGAGTTTCTACAGGAATTCTACAGAGCAAGTCACCTCCTTTGAAGCTTGGTCAAAGGCAGATTAATTTGACCTCCATCAAGGGTCAAAGTCAACCCAAAACAATCCCACAAATGCTGGTCAAACTTGGTCAAACAATAGTCTACCCTGCAGTCAAACAACCCTGAAGTCAACATTGGTCAAACAATCCCAAACACCTCGATTTTTGTGCCAATTAATGTGGCCTCAAGAGAGCGAAATTTTGCCCCAAAAAACTCAGTCAAACTCGGTCAAAATAGCAAGGGTCAACGCTGGTCAATAGTCTGAAAAACTCGGTTCTATTTCAACCTAGAAAAACAGTCCTAGCCACATGTGTGTGAGAGAGAGAGAGAGAAGATCCTCAAGATGTACGAACCAATCTATTGAAGAGAGAGTAGAATTGTTGAGTGAATGATGTCCAAATGAGGGGAGAGGTCTCTTCTATTTATACACTTTGATGTGGATGAAGAGACACATCTATTGGGCTTCTTGAGCCTACATTAAGCTGCCGTTGACCTTAACAATTTGTACATGTGAGAGAATAAATTAAAAATCACACTTTTGCTTGTCCAAATGAGATGATCTTTATATCAAACTTGGTCCTCTCGAAAAGAGGAATCCAATGCAATAATCATCTCCATCATATGAGCTGTCCCAATATGAAATTTGGCCCTAGTTGCCAATTTTAACAATGTGGCATAGAAGCCCCATTTGTATTATTTTAGATTAATTATTTGTAAAGAGAGCCTTTTGCCCCTTCTTAGGCTAATATCAGGGATTTTCGCTTAAAAAAAAATATTTTGTTGTGAGAGAAGTTGAACACCTCCTTTATACATAGAGTCCCACTTCCTCTCATTTTCAAGTGAGTGAATTGTCTTGCAGAAGATATGTTTTACATGGAGGAATTTTCTTTGGATTGATGAAATGATGCTTGGATGAATAGTGTTATGAGTATTATCTTCCATGTTGCTACAATTGTTGGATTGGGGTTTTATTGAGCCATCCTTAATAAATATTATATCTTTTTATGAATTTTGATTCCTTCATATGCAAAATCTATCATCAAGCATCCATCAAGGAAACTAAATTGCATTCTTTTACCTTAAGTCTCCTACTTTGGGAAGTTGTTAGGTTTAGATGGAGAAGTTGTCCTTCCTTTTTTTCCTCCCCATCAAATGTCTTCAGCAATTGACTCACTCCTTGCTTGACTCCATATGTCCAGAAATTCACAGATAAGCCAAGGCATTATTCCTTCATTTTCCATCACTTTATACGTTTTTGGTAAATCATGAAATTCAAAGTAGCATGTGTTTGAGAATCTGTTTGAGCATCTCCAAAGCCTATCTCGAGCCATCAGTTCTTTGACCTCACTATTTCATTTCACCTGAATCCATGCTTTATTGAAGATTATTTTGTGGTGTAAAATTTGCAAACTCCTTATAAAGCCATTTGGCTTACAATCCCCTAGTCATCTAACCTCTAAGTCTTGCTAGGAAAACCTCCCTTGTGGGGATAGTATCTGCCCAGAAAACAATAGGGGGTGTTACACAGTATTTTGTCACCGTCCCTGTTACCCTTTCTCCCGTACATTGGAGGACCTATTCCGGAACCTGTGAGAAGTGACATAAGTTGAAAACACCTGCATTATATCCCTTAAAGTATGTACTCCATATGCCCTGAAGACACCTTCTGCAAAATACCCAAAAATATAGCTTTTCTCCATTGGCGTTGTTCCACAGTGTATCACTCGCACCAATGGGGGAAATCCTCCAAAGAGGGCGCGCCAGCTGGCCATCTGTCTCAGAGTCGCACTAGCGCCAACCCAGTTGGGTAAATTTTTTAACAAACAAACTTCCGAAGGTTCCTTCTAACCTATCCATAAACTGTTCCCAGTTTGAGTTAGTTCAATTGGGCTTCGAATCTCCCAAGGAGGGAAGTAGTTCTCCACCTCTCATGGAAGCTTCCTAATGATAAGGACAATCCCATGAATCAAGTGGATGGTCTTATCTACTCCTCCTACCTCTATATAAGCTTGTTCTTTTCCCTTTGACAAGCTAGTTAGTAATTCTACTCTTCAAGCTCCCAAATCTAAGTCCCAAAGTCTGAGAATTGCTAAGCTCATGTTGCAAGAGGCCTTGTTCATCCCTATGAGGCTAAATATTTAAGGAGAAGATCCATGTCCAAGTAACCAAGGAGAGAGAGGCTTGTTCCCCATCCCCTATAAGCTTTGCAAGGCATGTGTTGCTGATCACCTAGCCAAAAGAGGATTTGACGTCAGAACTTGGTTGTATTCTCTTTTGTTTATCAATAATAATAGACGACTATCATTATGGTTCCACTCATGTGTCTTTAATATGATGTTTGAGTTGTATCCTTTCTGACTGATACATAGTTGCATTTCTTAGATTTTATTCTTGTATTTGTCTTGTTCTTTGCATGTGCAGGTGTCTATTCACGAGGATCGTGAGGATTGTGACCAGTTGAAGCGAAAGAACGGAAGCGACGACTCTTCTACAAATACTAGCATTGGATTCGAGGTAGGCTCTCATCATTAGCCTTTACTTTGCAATTAGGAACCTGTGTGTTAGCGTTGTTTGATTGTTGCTAGACCCCATTTAGGCTAGTGGGATCACCTCGGTCCGCAGAGGGGATTTACCTGTACAACAATTTGGCGACTCCATTGGGGAGTTGGCTTTTGCCTTGTTTGTTTATCTTGTCTTGTTGTTTGATTTGTAAACTTTAGACGGAGCTTGAAGTCTGGCTAGATAGCCTTTGAAACGCTATTTCTTTGCATTAGCGAAGTAGATCAACGCTACTTCAGTCCATCTCTGGTTTGGTTTGCAAACTGAACAACTTGGAACTTGCCTTGTTCCTTGATTGTTTCCATGGTTTCTCCCTCTTGTTTAGCTTTCTAGGTTGAGTACCTATGTTGTTTTTGCCTCTTGAGAGTACTTAGGTATTGCTGGTTTGGCCTTGGCTCTTTTGTTTTTATTTTTCCATAGCAAACTCGATTGGCGCTAGTTTATAGCGTGACAGTCGTGCCAGTTGGTGCATGTTGCACACTTACAACCCGCGCCAACCCCTGAAAGGTGCTTGTTGCAGCCTGACAGTCGTGCCAGGTCTGTAAACGTTTGAAGTTTGCTCGGTTCTCAACTTTTTGAGTTGTGGTTTTGTCCTAAGTACCTTTATTAGACTACTTGAGTGTGTTGGAGTGTGATTTGAATGATTTGATTGGTTTTGATCGCTACCCTTTGGGTGTTTGATTTTTTCTATCGATTTCGCATTTCTAGCCCTAGGGCATCTAGTGGCCTTGTGAATCGAGCCTTCCTAAGGTGTTTTGATATTTTTGTGGTCCAATCGACTCTTGTGTTTGCTCCCTTACACTTGTTGGGTAGTTGTGAATCATTTTGTTGCGTTATTTGGGTGATTTGCCTCGTCTTCACTTGAATTCCGCTTCATCTCACTTTGAGCCCAGATCACACGGCTCATTGTTCTCTTTGGGATATTTTGGGTTCTTTAGATGTTTGATTTGCTGACTTGAGGAACTGAACGGGTTTGTGTTGGTTAGAATTTGTTTATATTATTTCTCAAAAGTTCTTTAGTGCATTTTGCCATTATTGAAAAAGAAAATCTCTTTTGCTTTGAAACAATTAATGAAAGATAGGACTTTTCATTTTGATTAGTGATTTAGTGATCTTAAAGAAAAGTTATTGATTTGCATTAGCTGCATTAGGGAAACTCTTTGTTGTTTGTGATCGTTTCGTTTGCATGAAATCTCTCTAACTCTTTTGTAATTAGCATTCATTGAATGGAATGACATGTTTTGGCATATAGATTGCATTTAGGGATTTTGAGAAATTACATACGGTAGGACCTGAAAACTGAAACTTAACTCAAGATCAACTTTCAAATAAATCGAATGAACTTAAAAATGCATTGGAACATAACGCTCACATTCTAGAGGTCTAGGCTAGAGACGTGCTCCGACATCGTTAAACCTAGTCACTTTTGTTCTCACATTAAGGTTGGGTGATTCCTCCTTGTGTGATTCAACTGTGGTCTAGTATGGACTTGTGCCCCCATGTACCGTCGCGTATATATGGGGAGACTCCACTAGGTTATCATCCTTGATCCATAGGAAGCCGTGTCTGTCGCCTTACAAGCCGTAACGCACTAAACACATCATTCGGGAAGATTGACTGCAGTATGGAAAGTCCTTGGTTTTCATATGATTGCCAAGGTGTATACGCAGTTTTACGGATTTTCTGGTAAACCCCTTGCCTAGTTTCTCCAGAGCAGTCATTTTTTGATCCTTTTCGGACTCCTTAAAAGAAAAGGCTCTATTGAGCATTTTTCACTTCGGGCTCATTAAATATTCGAAGGCGACTAGAATCATCTTTTGTCCTTTTCTCGACTCTTAAAACATGAAAAGGTCAAGTTGTGTCCTAATGTCTTAAAAATTTATTCAGCCACGATTACATTTACCTTGTTAGATCTTGTTTGCGTTTAGTTTTGAGTAGGGTCTCTTATCGTTAGCTTGTCTAGGGTCTTTGTTTGATCATCCTAGCGGATCCATCGATCCCATCTCCCATCCCAAGTGACCAAGGGTATCCTTCTTCTGCTGCTCCTGAGACACTAGTTTGTGGCGACACTTTCCCTATTGTTCCGAGTGTCCAACCATTGAACTCTTGTGCTCCAGAGGACGAGATTTACGACTTGTTTTGGAACCCCGTTTGGGAGCCTTCTGAAGAGGATTTTCCCACTACTCCTGTTAGTGTTTCATCTCCGATGGCTTCTTCCGACATGGAGGATACATCTCCTGTATCGAGTGGAACGCTCGTTATGTCGAGTATTGATACTCCCATCCCGGCCACATCCCCGATTATCTCTACGCCCTACACTGTTACACCTCTCGGTATCACAGTGCGGCGCGCTATAGATCTCTAAGGGATGCTATGAGCTCTGCGACTTCCTCTTCTATGTGGGATAATAACATTGTCCCCACTACAGGACCCTTTGTTTCCAAAGTTCACCATACTGCTTTTACATCAGTTCCAACCCATCCGACCGTTTGTGTCGCGTCATCAACTCCAGTTGCTAGTGCCGTTACAACATCTTCTGCTGTGACTTCTGTTGCCGGCCCATCCCGAGGCCTGTTGCATGGTGGTCCATCGGCACATACTGCTAGAGTTGTCCATCCCGCAAGTGGTGCCCCGCCTTTTTCTAATGCTATTTCGGCAGGGGGGGCATATTCCTAGTACTTGCATAATGGCGGGCAAGGCCCCTATTATGATCCTATCAATCATTATTTGTATACCTCCTTGCCAACTGAGCCCTATGTTGAGGGTTCAGTTCCATTAAATGTGGCTTGGGGTACCACCAGTTATGGTAGTGGCCAATTCCATCCAGGTCAAGGGTAGCCATCCCAAGGACCACCCTACCAGGGTCAACCATCCTACTCGCAGCCTAATCATGGGCAGCAGTATTATGGCCAGACCTATCCAGGTCAGCCTGGAGGCTCACAAGGACAACCCTATCAGGGACAACCTTTAGCCTCTGGTGGTCCATCTTATACATATCTTGGGCAACCTTCTGGAAACCCGGGACAACCCTATGCTCAACAAGGACAACCTGGGCCCCAGTAGGGATACCCTTCGGGGCAACCCTATGGGAACCCGGGACAACCTTACGCACAGCAAGGTCAACTCGGAAACCAACAAGGCTACCCTTCTGGGCAAGGTGGCCAGCCTTACGCACAGCAAGGCCAGCCCATTGCTCAGCCTAATCAGCCATCTGGTCTACAAGGACAACCTTCGGTTGCGCAAGGACAACCCATCGCTCAGCAAGCTCAACCTTCTGGGAAAATGGGTCCATCTCAGATCCAACTAGGACAAACTACCGGCCAGATGGCCCAACCTTCGCAAGGATATCTCTCTGGGGCGGCTCAGCCGAGCATGCAGATGGTTCCTGCATCACAACCTCAACCCGGTTACCAACCCCAGAATCAAGCTGGTCTCCAGTCACAAGGTGGGTACCAATCCCAACCTTCTTATTCAGGTGGGTACCAATCCCAACCTTCTTATCAGATGCTGCCTGGTTCCCAGGCTCAATATGGAGCCCAAAAACCATATGGATACCAGCAACTCCAGGGGAAAAATCAATTTTCCCCGTATCAAAATTACCAACAGCCGTAGGTCAACCCCTATCAAAATTATCAACAACCTGCAGGGCAGTATGGTAACCAATGGGGCGCTGGGGGGCAGAACCAGTATCAACCATCTGGTTCAGGATATAACCCTTATGGACAAAATTCCTACGGACAGGGTCCTTTTGGACCTGGTCCGTCCGGACAAGGTCAGTGGGGGAAACCATCAACTAGATGGAATTATGGCCCTACCTAATATCCACAGATGTCCTTCAACCCGCAGCTACCATTTCTAGCGATGTTGGAACTGCCCGATGTGTTGAAGTTGACAAATGATCCTATTTTGCATAATCCACAATGGCCACCAGTTCCAACTAAAATACCCGGCGACTGTCCCAAATTCGACGGCAAAGCCGGAGAGGATCCTCAAGCCATGTAATGACGTATCACCTATGGTGTTCATCTAATTCATGGCTTGATGATTCGATTCGACTTCGCCTCTTCCAAAGGACTCTCACCGGTTCTGCCGCTAAATGGTATATTGAATTGACCCGCGTGTCATTTCAGGATTTTAATTCATTGGCTATGACATTTCTTACTCACTTTCAGCTACCCATTCGGTACGAGACTGGGACCCATCTCCTTACGTCTCTTAAGCAGGATACAACTATGCACATCTCTGATCATATACATGAATGGAGAAGGCGTCGCCGGTTGATCAAGTTTTGGATTCCTGATCAACTCCTCACCGATTGGTTCACGACTTCCTTTGTCCCTAAGATTGCACGGGACATATCTATGGGAACCTACGTGACTGAAGAGCAATAAATCACGCGTTCTCAGTACCTGGACTTAGTTTACTCTCAGTCAGGTACCTTGTATGAGTATTTGCCTGATGCCCCGAGACCCGGTACATCCAAGGCTCCGTCGAAGCCATCTGTCGATGGAGTTATTGGCTCTGTGAACCCGGCCTCCAAAAAATCATCTTCAAACCCTGGGAAGCAAAAGTCAGGTGCTTCTAACGAAAACACTTCTCAGGGTGGTTCAAATTCTGGTAGTACTTCCGAGGTCAACATCGTCCAGTCCACCACGGCGGGTAAGGCCTCAAAAGGAAAGAAAAAGGGGAAAGGAAAAAATAAATCTGAACAACCTAAACAGGGATCCTCCAAACCTCCAGCTGAGGAAGGAGCTAAGCGCAAACCCAAATATCCTTGTCTCATTTGTGAGGAGGATCACTACACTAAGGACTGCCCAAGGCGATCCGAAGTTAGTCGTTTTTTGAAAGGTGCTCCTGGGGTTCCTGCGGTTCTTAAAGAACCTTTTCCCTCTCAACAAACTAAAATGGTGGCTGATCCGTCTTCTTCTCCCTTTGGTTCCCAAGTCTTCATGGCTGGATCTATTCCCGTTCATGTAACGACTCGAGCAAAGGAGTATCCGTCGTCGACCAGGAAGGAGCCCGAGGTTCCCTCAAGTGCTCCTTCGTCCAGCTCTGGTCCGCTCCATATTGAGAGACCAAGTACTGAGACGACCATCTGACCCCCTCCTAAAGGAGTACTCAGGAGATCATCTTACAACCCAAATGCTCGTGTTGCCTAGCACTACAGCATAGTTGAGGACTTAGCACAGGCTCCGTCGGCTATGTCTGCCTTAGAAGTTCTCCAGAGCTGCCCCCCTCAGAGGAAGTCCCTAATATTGGCCATCGGTGGCATCGAACTGGCAGATTCGGATCTGCTTACCTTTGATCTCGAGAGCCATGTCCCGAGACTGCCTCATCAGATTGCTTTTCTCATCCAAGTCATCATCAATTAAAAAACGATTCATCGTACATTTATTGATGAGGGCGCATCGACTTGCATTATGTCTATTGCTTTTTGGAAAGCGATTGGATCTCCGACTCTGAGCCAGTCTCCTACGACTTTGGAAGCTTTCGATGGGAGAGAATCCCGTCCTTATGGTATTCTTCAACGATTGCCCATCACTTTAGAAGGAAAAACCTTTGAAGTAGAAGTCGAGGTCGTTGACGCGAATCTCACATACAACCTCATTCTAGGCTGGAGATGGACGTATGCCATGCATGCCATGGCTTCATCCCTCTTCTGTGTCATCTGTTTCCCTCACCAAGGGAAAATTTTCACGGTAGACCAGCTCTCCTTCTTCGCTTCCTCTTCTGAAGGAAATGTACCTTTCGTTGAACATACCTCTGTTCCTTTTGAGAGTGTGGGAGCCGGGCTCTTCAAAGATCCCGCCCTCATGGGTGTTTCCTCCCTCCCACCTCCTAACCTTGCCTCTATCTCTATTATTTTGGTTTGTTCTAATCCCTCGGCCCTTCCCCCCATCAACCAGATAGAATCATGGGGCGAGGAGATGCCGTTGAGTCCCGCCGAGCTCGACTACATCGAAATCGTTGCTGCATCAGCCCCTCCTGCTTAACCCGCTTCTTCAAGTGGGGCTCTTGGCTCATACAAATTTCCCCCCTGGTTTGGAGAATGTGCCTCCTCATATCCGTTAAAGGAAATATTTCCTTCCGACGAAGCCATTATAGAGACCATGTCTCTCGAGGAACCTCCGTGGTCCCATCTTCACCACCATTCCTCATTTCTCCCTACCCTCCAGGAAACGTTGGCTTGTCTTGAGTGGTTTTCTCCATGTATCCCTTCACAACCTCTTCATACGCCCATCGAGATCTATCAAACATCGTCTGAAGGGAATTTGGGGAACATCACGCAGACCCAACCCATCGACATCTCTGTCAAACCAGGGATTGTCGAGAACATCTATATAGGAGTCACTTGCACTCCTGAAGAGATTCAAATATATATAGCAATTTTTCGTGAATTTCGTGACGTTTTTGCGTGGTCCTACGAAGAGATGCCCGACATCGATCCATCCATTGTAGTGCACGAGATACCTACATATCCCGGTGCCAAACCTGTTCGTCAGCGTTTGCGTCCTGTGCACCCCCGTAAGGCTGCAGCTATCAAAGTGAAAGTTGAAAAACTTCTTAAAGCTGGTTTTATTTATCCTATCCCACTCACAGATTGGGTCTCCAACATTGTCCCTGTGGATAAAAAGCAGGGTAATATTCACGTCTGTGTCGATTATCGTGACATTAATCGAGCCTGCCCAAAAGATAACTACCCCACGCCTTTCATTGACCAACTCATTGATGAGTGTGCGGGAAGTGAAATATATTTGTTTATGGATGGCTTTTCCGGTTACGACTAGATTAATATCGCCCCCACTGATCAACACAAGACGGCCTTTATCTGTCCGTGGGGTACTTTCGCTTACAAAAAGCTCCCTTTCGGTCTTAAGAATGCCGGCGCCAACTTCCAACGTGCAATGTCTTAGGCCTTTCACGATATCTGGCACATCGTACAGCCTTATCTGGATGACCTTCCTGCTCATTCAGCTAAGCGCTCCGACCACCCGTCACATCTTCGCAATATTTTTCTTCACTGTCGACACTAAAATATCCGACTAAACCCGCGTAAATGTGTCTTCTGCATCGAATTTGGCTGACTTCTCGGGTTTATCGTCTCCCGAGAGGGAATCTGCTTGGATCCCCTTAAAGTCGAGGCCATTTTGAATCTTCCTCCCCCTGCTTCTTTGCGGCAACTGCAGAGTCTGCAGGGTAAAGCTAATTTCTTATGACGATTTATCCCAAACTATGCCGAAGTGGCAAAGGGTTTCACACGGTTACTTAAGCGTGACACCCCATTTCGATGGGATGCCATAGCTGAGGAGTCTTTTGCACATCTCAAAACTCTTCTAGTTTCCACCCCTTTGTTGCAGCCTCCAAATTATCATCGCGATTATACGTTATACCTGGCCGCTGCTGATACCACCATCGGTATGGTTCTAGTACAAGATGACGACAATAGCATCGAACATGTTATTTACTACCTTAGTCGCAACTTGTTAGAGACGGAAACTCAATATGCTTATGTCGAGAAGTTGGCACTCGCTGTTGTTTGCGCTGTTCAACGATTCCGTCACTATATCTTGTTGCGTACTACGACAGTGATATCCGATTGCAACCCCATGACTTATATTCTGTCACGACAATTGCTGGGGGGAAAATACTCAAAGTGGATAGTCATCCTCCAAGAGTTTGACTTGGAATTTACTGCTGCCAAGTCTAAGAAATCACTTGTCTTCGTCGAGCTATTGTGTTCCTTGCCATCCGCTACTACCTCCTCTCAGATAGAGGATTCTATTCCGGATGAAACTCTCTTCCTTATCAGCACCCTTGATCCTTGGTACGGGGACATTATTGTCTACTTGCAGACATCATCTTTCCATCCCGAGACCTCTAAAGACGCTCGTCGACGGATTCGACACCAAGCCCAACCATATCGCATCGTTGGGGACACCCTGTACCGTCTCGGTGTTGATTATGTTCTTCGCCGATGCTTGACCTTCGAAGAAGCCGAGAGAGTTCTGAATGACTGCCACTCTAGTGCTTGTGGTGGTCACATGTCTGGATATGCCCCTACACAGAAAATCCTCCGTGTTGGCTACTTCTGGCCCTCCATTTTCAAGGATTGCATTCTTGTCGTCCGTTCCTGTCATGAATGCCAGATTTACCAATGGAAGATGCGTACACCCCCTGCCCCACTGCACCCCGTTGTAACCGTCGACCCCTTTGCCAAATGGGGCATCAATTATGTGACCTGTAACCCTCGCTCGGCCAGGGGGCATGGATACATCATCGTTGTTGTAGATTATTTTATGAAATGGGCCGAGGCGATGCCTACATTGTCAGAAGACAGTCACACTGCGGCACAGTTCTTGTTTAATCATGTTATTTCGCGGTTCGGAGTACCACAAGCCATCGTCACTGATCACGGAAAACATTTTCGTAATCACATGATGACCGAGTTAACAACCCAGCTAGGCATTAGGCATGATAGTTTGACCCCGTACTATCCTCAGGCAAATGGTCAAGTGGAAGTTGTGAACAAGGTTTTGGTCACGATGCTTCAAAGAACTGTTGGCATGCATAAGTCCAGTTAGAATTTGATGTTGTTCTCCGCTTTGTGGGCCTACCGTACCTCTATGAAGGACGCCACTGGTTTCACTCCTTTTCATTTAGTTTATGGACTGGAGGCGACTCTTCCCATTGAGTGTGAGATTCCTTCACTGAAGTTAGCCGTCGAGTTACTCCCCGATACTACCCCTGTAGAAGAGCGACTTCTTTACTTAGAATAGCTGGATGAGACTCGTCGTCTAGCCTCCCTAGCTATTGAAGCTCAGAAGAAGCGAGTGAAAACTCACTTCGATAACGCTGTTAACCCCCTCTCTTTCATCGAGGGAGATCTAGTACTGCTCTATGATCAAGCTAACGATAAGCTGGGAGCAGGAAAACTTGAGCCTATGTGGCATGGGCCCTATATTGTGAAAAGAGTTTTACAAAAGGGTGCCTATGAGCTTATAGATTATGAAGGTAATCCCCTGGACAGGCCCCAAAATGGGCTATATCTCAAGAAATATTACGCATGAGTCCAGGCACTCTCTCTTTTTGTACATACTATGCTTTTGAGCAGTGTGTTGTGTGTGCATGTTTGTTTAGTTTTTGTAGGTATATCGGCAAGATTATCGCTTATTCTGTCTTTTGCTTCTTGAACAAATGTCTGGATCACCTTACGTTGGTTTCGCTGATGGTGCTTCCCGCAGTACTCGCAACTTGTCATCTGCGGCATGGGTGATCTACGATCCTCATGGTGAGTTAGTAGATATTCAAGGGGTGTGTCTGGGTTGTACGACGAATAATGTTGCTGAATATAGTGTTGTGATTGAATTATTAGCCGAGGCAATTAACCTCGGCATTCGCACATTGGTTGTAAACTTGGATTCTCAACTTGTAGTCCACCAGCTCAACGGGCATTTTTCCGTCAGAGATCATCGCATTTTAAGGTTGTATTTACGTGTTAAGTTATTGGAAAGAGATTTTGATTTCATTACTTAGCAACATATTCCAAGACGACTTAATACAGTAACCGATGCATTAGCTAATTATGTATTGGACAGACATTTGCATAATATGTGAATCAAACATAATACTAGAAGCATAAAATACAATAAACCATAACAACAGATATATAGTATATATATATATATATATATATATATATATATATATAATAGATATAGATATATCGTGTGGCGCACTGAGGCGCTCAAAAATAAGTGTACATGTCTGGATAGAGTCTGTGTTCTTCGTACATCTGAGACACATGTCTCTCAAAAAATATGCAGAAAATAAAGCCTAGGAGTCTAATCACGGTGGTGCTCATGATAACACGTCACCACGCGCACCAATCGTCTCAGCAGGCGATGAACGCGAGTCAGCACCCCCACTGTGTGCCTTTGATATGCAAAAGGCATGTCCGCCAATCTGGCATAACCCGGAATCCCTTGGGTGAGTCCCTCGAGATTCTGTATCAGCTCTTCCCCCACGGTGCCCCCTGCCTGAGGGTCAGCTACGGGTTGGCCCCTCCGCACTATAGGAGACAAGCCGGCTGGTCGCTCTGGGCCAACATCTGCATATACATACAACCGTCATCAGAACAGGCATGTATTAAAAAAGAACAAAAAAAAATGAAAATACATAAAAAATCAAAAACAAGGAGTTCATACCTAACTCCTCCTCTCATTCCTCTCCCTCTGGTAGTGGAAGTTCTGGGTCCCCCATGAAATTGGTCCCCACGTACGGCCAATCCTGTACCACAATCAGCTGTCGGTGAAGCCATATGAAGAATTCGGGCCACAATGACATCTCTTGGCCCCCTCCTCCTCTGGGCATCAATGTTGCAATGGATCAGCCACTACAGCTCCCTGGATCTGGAAAAGTGGTAATCGTTCCAAGAAGAATGATACCACAATCGAGCCATACGTGAACTGTTTCACCCCTGCATGCTTACAATTTGTGAGCTTCCTTTTGATGTTGGTAGTCACATTTGTAGCCCAATCAAAGATGGCGGGGCTGAGGCATTCTGTCGCGAGTATCAGATGGTTCTTGCTCGCCTCATGGGGCGCTTGTACCCCAGCTGCATGTGTAATGGTGAATAATATCGCCTTCAGAGTCAAGTCTTGGATGGTATTGATAGCCACCTTAGCACTCTGTCTCCCAAATTGTGCTTCTGGACACACTCGGGCTTTTACTTTGCCTACCTTCTCTCCGGAAGGTCTACTGCCAGTCAAAATGGGAATTTCCCCTCTCCGTGACAGCCTAGTAATGAAGTATACATCATATACCTCCAGCTCTAAGGTCTGGCCCCGTAGACGAAATACTTGGTCATCCACATCGCAAGAATCAATTATGAACTGTAGCAATTCAGGTTGAGATCGCATATATGATGTGAGGAAGAACGTTTTGAGGCCACAGTCCCTCAAAGCATTCATGCACCCCACATCCTCAATGGCCAAGGCATCCATGGCATCATGTTCTCATTCTTTCCATTCCACTACCATTTTTGCTAGTTTCCTGCACCCATAAGGACAAATAAACCATTATTAAAACCTTGGTGAATTTATAAACTGGAAGAAATTCAAAATGCAATCTAAATTCCATGTAAAAAATTGGGTTGCGCAGTTAGCGCGACTGTTTTTACAACAGATGCGCTAACAACGCGACCCCTTTGGGCGAATTACCCCATTAGCGCGAGTCCGTTCCGGATACCCACGCTAATGGGGCGAAGCCCTAAATTTTTAATTCCTCCTTGCAGAGGCTCAATCAAGGATAAAATGCATGGAAAATGGTATGGAAATGGAGCTAAGGGAAGCGCCTCTTACCTGGAGCTGACAAAATCGCGAATGGTTGCACGGATTGGCTGAAATCACCGCCTGAAGTTTGCTCTCCAAACAGACCACTCCCACTCTTCAAGAGGTAAAAAGTAAAAGTAATTCTATTTTTTACATTTTCACCATATTTATAGACTTTTTAACTCATTTTTGGGTTTAAAAAGGTTATTTTCGAATATTTTAATATATTTTTGGTCGAAAATGGATTTTACGCTTGCTTCTTGTGCAGTGACAGGTCTTTTACGCAACTTCGATGGTGAAACGAGTTGTATTTTATACTTTTTCGAACTCGATAAATACACGAAAAAGTCACTATGGAGTCATCTTTCAGCTCTTTTCTGACTCGCTAAACATGAAAAGATTGCCGGGTTGTTCCTCTTGACTCGTTAAAGGTAAAATAAGAGGCGGTTGTCTTTAAACTCTTTTCCGACCGTATAAAAAATGAAAATATCGTCGGACCTTTGTCATTTCAGGTTCGTTAATGGTAACAAAACGACGTGATATCGATCACTTTTTTTCTTTTTCGGGTCGATGTCACTACTCACGAAAAGTACTCCTCGGTCGTAATGGCGAGGAGGTTCTTTCGAGCATAGTTTTATACTTTTTCGGGCTCGAGAGACACAACTTTACGAAAAAGGACACCCCTGGAGTTTTCTTTTTGCTGTCTTTTCAAACTCTCTAAACATGAAAAGATGCCGAGTTCTTCCTTTGTCAGACTCGTTAAAGCTTTAATGACATCGGGTTTTTTCATAATGACACCATTCAAGCATATGCTATCCCCGTCAAGCTTTCCATCCAAAAATAACTGGGGTACTCGCCAGAAATGGTTGGGAAATAAAGGAATCATAATCCTCGTCATCGGCAGTATGTCACTCTTGAACATGGAACTTATCTGCATTCGTGTCTGGGTGGGGACATCTCATCTCGTTTCACACTTGCCTCCATGGGTTTGGGTTATCCTATTTGACCATTCATCTGCCCCCTGATCAGTTGACATCAAATACTGCCAAATCCGCTGTTGTGCCACCGATATGTTCAAGAGAAGTTGACCTCTACAGAATACTCAAACTCCCTCCGATATCTCACACAAAACACATTGTCCCTCTCTGTCTCGTGTCGATGATGTGGGAAACATTATGGCCCACCTTTGATCAAGATCACTTCCTGTTGACTTCAGCTCATTATCCAGGAAGATGACCTAGAGACTCCCTTCAGGTACGTTGGAGCCTGCATGCCTCAATGGTAGTTTCTTCGTGTTCGACGCGAGGTTTTCATCATTAGCCTCCGATCGGATGATTCTATGGGTGTTCGACACCGGCTCATTGATTGACACGCCGTGGATTGTACCTATAGTACCTTGGGGACCATCGTCATTATTGGTGGTACCTCTCGCGTCTATTAATAGTTTTCATCATTGACTGGTAATCAGACAATGTTCATGCATGTTCGACATCAACTCCTGTATTCACATGCTTGAACTTGTACTGTGTTCGGGTCGAGTTGGAGCGCAAGACCCCGGATTCTGCATATTGAAATCCGGGTTGCATTTTGTGGATTATTGTAATCATTACATGACTCGTTTATTGGATGTCTGCGACCATACCTGAGTCCATTCATTGATCCTCATCGGATGGCTGCGTCCATGCCTGGGATCTAGTTTTTATATACTCTGTTACGGATGGCTGCGCCCATACCACATATATCATGTACTTGAGATATCAGTTGTACTTCTTTTCGCAGGTTCTCTGGCGGCCGTGTTTTCAATCACACATGTTCTTGTAAATCATTTCACCCCTCTCTCTCTTGGGCCTCATGCTTTAGGGGGCATCTGTTACACAGTAATTTGTCACCGTTTGTCACCGTCCCTATTACCCCTCTCCTGCACCTTGGAGGACACATTCCGGGACTTGTGAGAAGTGACAAGACTTGAAACCACTTGCATCATTCCCCTCTGAATATGAGCTTCACATGCCCTGAAGACATCTCCCGCAGTTTGCCCATAAAAATAGCCCTTTTTACATTAGCGCGGGGCCACTGTGTTCTTCCCGTGCCAATGGGGAAAATCCTCTAAAAGGGGCACGCTATTAGCGCTCTATCCCAGAGTCGCAATCGCGCCAACCTATTTGGGCAAAGTTTTTAACCAATCAACCTCCGAAAGTTCTCTCCAACTCATTCACCAATTGAATCTATGTTAAGTGAGGATGGTTTGGCTTCGAATCTCCTTGAATGGGAAGTAGTTTTCCACCCTTCCATGGAAGTTTCCAAGTGATGAAGCCAAATCCATTATTGTTGTGATTGATCTTATCCCTTCCTTTTTCATCTATAAAAGCTTGTCTCCATGCCTCGAGCAAGCTATTGGTAGTGGTAATAATACTAGTGCTGAGAGGAATATATCAAGAGATTAGAGTTGCAAGAGCCTTCTTTGTGTCCATAAGGCTTAACCTAAGTGAGGAGATCTTGTCACCAAAGAGAGAGAGGTTTGTCCCTCATCCCTTCAAGCTTTGCAAGACTTGTGTAGCTGAGCACCCAGCCAAAGGAGGACTTGAGGTCAGGACGCTGGTTGTATTCTCCTTTGTTGATTATTAATAATAGATGACTATCATTATGGTTCCACTTTCATGGTTGTAATGATTGATGTTGAGTTATATCTTTCTTGACTGATGTATAATTGCATTTATTAGATTTCACGCTTGTGTTTTTGTTGTTCTCTTTGTGTGCAGGTGTCCATTCATGGAGATATTGGAGTATCGTGACTAGCCAAGGCAAAGGAGCATGGGCGACGTCTCTTCTACGAACAAAAGCGTTGGAATCCAAGTAGGTCTTCATCACCTACCTTTCATTTGAAATTAGGGACTTGTGTGATAGCATTGTTTGATTGTTGCTAGACCCGTTCTGGGCTAGTAGGGATCACCTCTATCCGTAGAGGGGATTTACCTCTCCAACATCCCCCATTCACACGAGTGATACATTGTGGAACAACGCTAATGGAAAAAGGACTATTTTTATGGGTATTTTGCATAAGGTGTCTTCAGGGCATATGAAGTACACACTCAAGGGGATACAATGCAAGTGTTTTCAAGTTATGTCACTTCTCACAAGTCTCGGAATAAGTCCTCCAATGTTCGGGAGAAGGGGTAATAGGGAGGGTGACAAATTACTGTGTAACAGATGCCCCTAAAGCACGAGGCCTGAGAGAGAGAGGGGTGAAATTCTTTACAAGAACATGGCCAACTGAAAACACTGCTGCCGGAGGACCTGCATGAAGAAGTTCAACCGATATCTCAAGTACATGATGTATGTGGTATGGGCGCAGCCATCCATAGCAGAGTACATAAAAATCCAGATCCAAGGTATGGACGCAACCATCCAGTAAGGATCGATAAGTAGACTCAGGCATGGTCACAGCCATCCAGTGAATGAGTCATGTAATGATCATAATAATCCACAAAATCGCAACCTGGATCTCAACACACAAAATCCAGGGTCTTGCACTCCATCTCGACCTAAACAAAGTACAAGTTCAAGCATGCGAATATGGGAGTCGAAGTCAAACATGCAGGAACATCGTCTGATTACTAGTCAATGATGAAAACTGTTAACAGACGTGAGAGGTACCACCAATAATGACAATGGCCCTCAAGGTACTATAGGTACAATCTACGGCGTGCGAATCAGTGAGTCGGCGTCGAACACCCGTAGAATCATTCGATCAGAGGCCAATGATGAAAACCTCGCGTCGAACACGAAGAACCTGCCATTGAGCCATGCAGGATCCAAGGCACCTGAAGGGAGTCTCTAAGTCAACTTCCTGGATAATGAGCTAAAGTCGACAGGAAGTGACTTTGATCGAAGGTGGGCCATGATGTTTCCCACATCATCGACACGAGACAGAGAAGGATAAGATGTTTTTGTGTGAGGTATCAGAGGGAGGTTGAGTATTCTGCAGAGGTCAACTTCTCTTGAACATATAGGTGGCACGACAATGGACTTTGCATTATTTGACATCAAATGATCAGGGGTCATGGTGACAGGGCAATGAGCAGATGAGAGGTCAAACAGGATAACCCAAACCCATGGAGGCAAGTGTAAAAACAAGATGAGATGTCCCCATCCAGACACGAATGCAGAAAAGTGCCATGTTCAAGAGCGATATACTTCTGACACGATGATAATTGTGGTTCCATTTGCCCCACAATTTCTGGCGAGTACCCTTGTTATTTTTTTATGACAAGCTTGACGGGGATAACATATGCTTGAGAGGCGTCATTGCGATGGAATCTGATGTCATTAAGTTTTAACGAGTCTGACAAAGGAAGAACTCGACGTCTTCTCATGTTTAGAGAGTTTGAAAAGACAACGGAAAAGGAAACTCCAGGGGTGTCCTTTTCCGTAAAGTTGTGTCTCTCGAGCTCAAAAAAGTATAAAACCATGCTCGAAAGAACCGCCCGATGATTACGACCGAGGAGTACTTTTCATAAGTAGTGATTCCGATTTGAAAAAGTAAAAAATCAATCGAAACCACGCCGCTTCTTGACCGTTAACGAACCTCAAACGACAAGGGTCCGACAATCTTTTCGTCTTTTCATGGTCGGAAAAGGGTTTAAAGACGACCGCCTCTCATTTACATTTAACGAGTCGAGAGGAACAACTCGCCATTCTTTTCACGTTTATAGAGTCAGAAAAGAGAAAAAAGATGACTCCAGAGTGACTTTTTCGTGTATTTACCGTGTCCAAAAAAGTATAAAATACAACTCGTTTGGTTGCCTAAGCCGCACAAACACCTATCGCTGCATAAGAAATCAGTGTAAAATCCATTTTCAATGCAAATATACATTAAAATATTCATAAAATGACTTTTAAAACCTATTTGAGGGTCAAAAAGTTATAAAATAGGTGAAAATGGTAAACAACAAGAATTACTTTTCGCTTTTACCTTTTGAGAGTGACATTAGGGCTTTTGGTGTGCGATATTCAAGTAACGATTACGACAAATCCAGCTGACCATTTGGAGTGCCATCAGTGCTAGGTAAGAGGTCTCTTCCCCCACTCCATTTTTATCCATTTCAAATTTTCTTTAGGTTAGTTTATCATCCTTCATGGAGGGGATTTTAAAAATGAGGGTTGTGCCCATTGGCGCGGGTTTCGGGCACGGACCCGCACCAATGGGGAAACTTTCCCTAAAGGTTCGTGCCCATGGGTGTGACTGTTTTAGAAACAATCGCACCAATGGCCGCGCGGATTTCTTGCTTAAATTTTAACAAATTTAAAATGATTTCACTGCATTTTTAAGTTTTACAAGGGTCTAATTCAATGTTTTGGGCTTGTGATTGCAGGGAAATACGTGAAAATGGTAATCGTATGGAAGGAACGAGAACACGACCAAGTGGACACATTGACTTTAGCAGATGAGGACTGTATGGAAGCTCTCAGAGCTTGTGGGCTCAAGAAGTATTTACTACTGTCCTATCTACGAGCTCAGCCAGAGCTCTTGCAGTATCTGATCAACTTATGGGATGTACAGGAATAGGTGTTCCGGATACGGGACCAAGTATTGGAATTAGATGTATTTGACGTCTACTTCCTTACTGGATTTTCGCGTAGAGGGCCAGTGCCCCGATTGACTGGTAGTAGGCCTTCCGGGGAGAAGATGCAAGAGGTGAAGGCTCAAGTTTGCCCAGGGCCAAGATATGGGTCGGGGAGCTCAAAATTGGATATCCCCACTATTCAGGACCTGACACTCAGAGCTTTACTATTCACCATCACACCAGCTACAAGGGCACAGGTGCCCCATGAAGCCATGAAGAACCACTTGATATTAGCGACAGAGTGCCTTAGCCTGACGGTCTTCAATTGTGTGTCAGTTGTGACGACCAATATGAAGAGGCAGCTGACAAAGGCCAAGCACAGCAAGCTGCAACAGTTCGGGTACGGCTCCATCTTGGTGACGTTATTCTTGGAACGTGTGCCAAGCTTCCAAGGCTAAGGGGCCTTTGTTCCTGACCCGGCACCTCGAGAGTTGTGGATGGCTCGATGGGCGGCATTGATGCCGAGGGGTGGTGGCGGTCAGCATATGTCATTCAGACCTGAGTTTTTCGGCTGGCTTCGCCAGCAACTGATTGTGGTGGAAGACTGGCCATATGCGGGGACAAACTTCACCGAAGACCTTGACCTCCCTCTGCCCGAGGGAGAGGACTGGGACGAGAAGATTGGTATCATCTCGTTTTTTCATTTTGTATTTTTATGATTTTTTTTTGTGCGTTAATACATGCTTTTTATAATGACATTTATATGCATATGCAGATGTTGGCCTGAAGCGTCTAGCTGGCATGTCCCCCATTGCGAGGAGACACTAGGTAGCAGTACCGGATCCTCAGGAGGAGGGTGGTGACAAGGGAGAGCTCATTCAAAACCTCGAGGCTATCACTCGAGGGATTCCGGATTACGCTCGGCTAATGGATGTCGAACTAGCGTACTAGAGGCACATTGTGGGAGTTCCGACTCGCATCCACCGACTCTTGAGACATTTAGTGTGAGCGGTGACATGCTACCATGAGCACCACCAGGACTAGATATCTAGGCTTTCTTTTCCATGCATATTTTTTGAGAGACATGTTGTCTCCGGATGTACTAAGACAAACATGTATTATTTTTTGATGATGCACGCAGTGCAAACATTTGGACACATGTATATATATATATATTTATATATATATATATATACATATGTTTTATGGTTTACTGTGTTTTATGCTTCTTATGTTATGTTGAATTACATGTTATGCAAATGCCTGTCCAACAAATAATTAGCTAATGCATCGGTTAATGTTTTAAGTCGTCTTGGAATATGTTGATAAGTAATGAAATCAAAATCCCTTTCTAACAACTTAACACATAAATACAACCTTAAGATCCGATGGTCTATGACGGAATAACGCCCGTTGAGTTGGTGGACGAAAAGCTGAGAGTCCAAGTTCACAACCAATGTTCGAATACCGAGGTTAATCGCCTCAGCTAGTAATTCAATCACAGCACTATACTCCGTGACATTGTTCGTTGTACAACCGAGACAAACCCCTTGAAGATCTACTAACTCACCATGAGGATTGTAGATCACCCAAGCTGCAGATGACAAGTTGCGTGTACTGCGGGAGGCACCATCAGCGAAACCAACGTAAGGCGATCCAGACATCTGTCCAAGAAGCAAAAAGACACAATAAGCGGCAATCATGCCGACCCACCAAGAAAAAAACATGAGAACATGCACACACAACACACTTGCTGAAAGCACACGTATGTACAAAAAATAAAGTGCATGCATGATACTTGTTCAAGTCAAGCCCATTGCGGGACTTACCCTATTGCACTGTTGTGTGACCGGCCTAGATAGTGTAGGCATCGTCTCGGCCTGTTTCGTAAAATGATCAACGACACCGATGATCTACCCATGCCCCCGGCCGAGCGAGGGTTAGAAGCTAGAGATTCAATGCCCCCTTGTGCAGAGGGGCCGAGGGTAGCAACAGAGTGTAATGGGGGATCATAATGAGTAGAAACCAAACCAAGAGAAGCAAGGTTGGGAGGTGGGAGTGAAAAGACACCCATGAGGGTAGGGTCTTTGAAGAGCCCAGCTCCCACACTCTCTAAGGGAATGGAGGTATGCTCCACGAAAGGCACATTGCCTTCAGAAGAAGAAGCGAAGAAGGAGAGCTGGTCTACCGTGACAATTTTCCTTTGATGAGGGAAACGAATGACAAGAAAGAGGGATGAAGCCACGGCACGCATGGCATATGTCCAGCTCTAGCCCAAGAGGAGGTTGTAAGTAAGATTTGCATCGACAACTTCAACTTCCACTTCAATGGTCTTCCCTTCCAAAGTAATCGACAATCGTTGGAGGATACCGTAAGGGCGAGATTCTCTCCCATCAAAGGCTTCCAGTGTCGTGGGAGACTGACTCAAAATCGGAGACCCGATTGCCTTCGAACAAGCAACAAACATAATGCAAGTTGACGCACCTTCATCAATAACTGTACAATGAATCGTTTTCGAATTGATGATGACCTAAATGAGGAAAGAAATATAGTGAGGCAGTCTTCGCACATGGCTCTCGAGATCAAAGGTGATCAAATCTAAGTCGGCCGGGTCGATGCCACCGATGGCCGATAGCAGGGACTTCCTCTGGGGGGGTAGCTCTGGAGAACTTCTAAAGTGGCCATAGCTAATGGAGCCTGAGCTAAGTCCTCAACGATGCTATAGTGCTGGGAAGCATGAGCATTTGGGTTATAAGATGATCTCCAGAGTACACCTTTACGAGGGGGTTAGATGGGCATCTCAGTGCTAGGTCTCTCGATGTGGAGCGGACTAGAACTGGACGGAGGAGCGCTTGAGGGGACCTTAGGCTCCTTCCCAATGGATGATGAATATTCCTTTGCTCAAGTTGTTATATGAACATGAATGGTTCCAGCCATGAACACTTGGGAACCAAAGGGAGAAGAAGACGAGGATGGATCGGCCACCATTTGGGTTTGCTGTGAGGGGAAAGGTTCTTTCAGAACCACAGGAATCCTAGGAGCACCTTTCAATAAACGACAAACTTCGGACCGCCTTGGGCAGTCTTTGGTGTAGTGATCCTTGTCACAGACAAGACAAGGATACTTCTGTTTACATTTCGCTCCTTCCTCGAGTGGAGGATTGGAGGAGTCCTGTTTAGGTTTCTCAGATTTATTCTTCGCTTTCCCCTTTTTCTTTCCTTTCAAGGCTTTATCCGCTGTGGTGGACTGGATGGCATTGACCTCGGAAGTACTTCCGAAATTAGATACACCCTAAGAGGTGTTTTTGTTTGAAGCGTTCGATTTTTGCTTCCCAGGGTTCGCGGATGATTTCTTCGACGACGGATTTACAGAGCCAATAACACCATCAACAGATGGCTTTTGTAGAGCTTTGGATGTTTTGTGTCTCGGGGCATCAGGCAAATACTCATATAAGGTACTTGACTGAGAATAAACTAAGTCGAGGCACTGAGCACGTGATATAGCTTGCTCTTCAGTTACACAAGCTCCCATAGCAATGTCTCGTGCGATTTTAGGGACAAAGGAGATCGTGAACCAATCAGTTAGGAATTGATCAGGAATCCAGAACTTGATCAACCGATGACGCTGTCTCCATTCATGTATATGATCGGATATGTGCGTGGCTGTGTCCTGTTTGAGAGACGTGAGGAGATGCATTCCGGTCTCATACTGAATGGGTAACTGAAAATGAGTTAGGAATGCCATTGCCAACGAGTTGAAATCTTGGAAGGATGCACGAGTCAACTCAATGTACCACTTAGCAGCCGAGTCGGTGAGAGTCCTTTGGAACAGGCAGAGCTGGATTGAATCATCAAGCCATGAATTTGACGAACACCAAAGGTGGTAAGTCATAACATGGGCTTGAGGATCTTCTCCAGCTTTGTCGTCGAATTTGGGACAATCTCCGGGTATCTTGGTTGGAACTGGTGGCCAAAGTGGATTATGCAAGATAGGATCATTAGTCAATTTAGATACATCTGGCAGTTCCAACGTTGCTAAGAATGGTAATTGAGGATTAAAGGACATCTGCGGCTGTGGATACAAGGTAGTACCAGAGTTCCAACTAGTTTCTGGTTGTCCCCATTGATTTTTTCCGGACACACCAGGCCCATAAGGGTTCTGTTCGTGGGGACTCTATCCATAGGGGTTATATCCATAACCGGACGGTTGACCCTGGATCTACCCCCCAACACCCCATTGATTACCAACCTTACCTGCAGGAGCAACATACCGTTGCTGGTAATTTTGATAAGGAGTGACCTTCATTTGTTGATAATTTTGACACGGGGCAAACTGAGCTTGCCCCTGTGGTTGTTGGTATCCATACAGTTGTTGGGCCCCATATTGAGCCTGGGGACCAGGCTGTGCTTGGTAAGAAGGTTGGGATTGAAACCCACCTTGAATCTGAAGACCAGTTTGAGTCTGGGGCTGAAAACCAGGTTGATGTTGAGAAGCAACCACAATCTGCATGCCCGGTTGAGTAGGCCCAGAAAGATGTCCTTGAGAGGATGGAGATTGGGCCACCTGGGCGGAAGGTTGCCCTGGTTCAGTTTGGGATGGACTCACTTGCCCAGAAGGTTGAGCTTGCTGGGTGTTAGGTTGTCCTTGTACAACCAAGGGTTGTCCTTGCGGGACAGATGGCTGAGCAGACTGAATGGTTGGTTGACCAACCTGTCCAGATGGTTGACTAGGCTGAGCAGTGGGTTGGCCTTGCTGCACGTAAGGCCGACCACCCTGCCCAGAAGGGTACCCTTGCTGGATTCCAGGTTGTCCTTGTTGAGCATAAGTTTGTCTTGGATTCCCATAGGGTTGACCGGAAGGGTATCCCTGCTGGACTCTAGGTTGTCCTTGTTGCACATAAGGTTGTCCCAGATTTCCATAGGGTTACCCAAGATAAGTGAAAGGCGGATCACCATAGACCGAAGGTTGTCCCCGGAAGGGTTGTCCTTGTGGGCCTCCAGGCTGCCATGGATAGGTTTGGCCATAATACTTCTGCCCATAATTAGGTTGCGTGTAGGATGGCTGACCTTGATACGATGGTCCTGGGTAAGGCTGTCCTTGATCCGGACGGAGCGCTTGGCCACCACCATAACTAGTGGTACCCCATGTGATGCTTAACGGGACCGAGATCTCAACCGCAGGCTGAGATGGCAAGGAAATATACAAATGATGCCCTATGGGGTCATAATAATGAGTTGGACCTTGCGCGCCCAGATTCTGGACGGCATGCAAATACTGATTATATTCCTCCCCTGCTGGAATGGGACTAGAAAAAGGTGGAGTCACCAAATTGTTGTGGAGGTAAATCCTCTCTGCGGACAGAGGCGATCCCAGTAGCCTAAATGGGGTCTAGCAACAATCAAAAAATTCTAACATGTAGGTTCCTAATTGAAAATTTAAGGACCGATGATGAGGGCCTACCTCGGATGCAATGCTAGTACTTGTAGAAGAGTCGTCGCTCCCATTCTTTTGCTCCGACTGGTCACAATCCCCACGATCCTCGTGAACAGACACCTGCACATGTAAAGAACGACACAAATACCAGCATAAAATCCAAGAGATGCAACTATATATCAATCAGAAAGGATATAACTCAAACATCATTATAAAGACAATAAGAGTGGAACCATAATGATAGTCATCTATTATTATTGATAAACAAAGAAGAATACAACCATAGTTCTGACATCAAATCCTCCTTTGGCTGGGTGATTAGCAACACATGCCTTGCAAAGCTTGTTGGGAATGGGGAACAAGCCTCTCTCTCCTTGGTTACTTGGACAAGGATCTCCTCATTAAAGATGTAGCCTTATGGGGATGAAGAAGGCCTCTTGTAGCATGAGCTTAGCAATTCTTAGACTTTGGGACTTAGAATTTGGAGCTTGAAGAGTAGAATTACTAACTAGCTTGTCAAAGGCAAAAGGACAAGCTTTTATAGATAGAGGACAAGGAGTTAGGATCATCCACAAGATTCATGGGATTGGCTTTATCACTAAGAAGCTTCCATGAGAGGTGGAGAACTACTTCCCTTCTATGGAGATTTGAAGCCCAACTGAACTAACTCAAGCTGGAATTAGTTCATGAATAGGTTAGGAAGAACCTTCCCAAGTTGGTTTGTTAAAAACTTTACCCAACTGGGTTGGCTCGAGTGCGACTTTGAGACAGAGTGCCAACTGATGCACCCTCTTTGGAAGATTTCCCCCATTGGTGCGAGTGATACACTGTGGAACAGTGCCAATGGAAAAAGGGCTATTTTTATGGGTATTTTGCAGAAAGTGTCTTCAGGGCATATGAAGTACATACTCAAGGGGATATAATGCAAGTGTTTTCAAGTTATGTCACTTCTCACAGGTCTCGGAATAAGTCCTCCAATGTGCGGGAGAAGGGGCAACAAGGACGGTGACAAATTACTGTGTAACACTTAGATTACCCCTAGATATCTAAACAATTAGGCACAAGCCATTGCACACTCTGAGGATATGTAAAGGCTACTTGGGGATGATTGTGTGCATGCATGCATGACGAGATGGAACACCTTACCACATAATCTGAAGATTAGGGAATACTTTCTCCCATGAGGATGAAGGAGGCATTGAAAAGAGTGCCAATGTACAAGAACTCCATGCAGAGGCTAAAGGTCAACTGGATTGGCCTCAAACTGAGTCCCCCACTACTGTTAGGAATCTTGGAAGGCAGAAGAGAAAAAGAAGAGGAGGAGCAGTGGGATTAGATAGAGAGGAAGGTAGGATTCTATGAAAAAGAAGAGCAGACCGCACCAGAAGCCTGGGATGCTAGGGAGGCTGCCAGGGCCATAAAAGATGAGGAGATGGACTAATTTTCTCAGAGGACGAGCAACACCTTCAGTAGGGGGGTGATGATGAGCCTCATAAATAAGTAATTATATGGGCTCATTTTACCTCCTAACCTAGTCAAATCAACCATTCTCTTATCTTATTGGATGATTTTCTGATCATATTCATGCTTATAGAGTGAGTTGAGTTAGTTATGATGCCATGTGGTCTAACATGTGTTTAATTTAGATTATTGATGAATTTCGAGGTCAAAGTCAAGGATCCAGTGGACAAATTGTAGAAATAACTCGAAGTGGACAAAGGAGAGGACTTATAGGAGGGAATACCCCTCATTTATTACTCCTCACTTTGAATTCCCCTTCATTCAGATCAGAGTACAAGCAGTAAAACCATGCACTAGAGGGAAACCGAGCAAGTGGAGGATGACTAACGATTATCTCGAGTTTTGGGAGCCAAGCCTCCTTGATTTTAAGGAAGCTATTGGTAGCTTCATTTGTATAAGTAGGGAGGCCTAGGGTCTTACTAGGTTTGGATTTTTGTTGTATTTTTTCTTATGTAAACTCTATTCCAACTTTGAGCTTATTATTTTGTGATAGTTTCATGTAATCTTGTTATTATTTTGACAATAAAGATGGAATCCTTTTTGAGCTAGCACTGAGTTACCTCAGAGGGCTGAAGCTCTTGGGTTAGGGCCTAATCCAAGTAGCCAAGCTCCTCTTTACTTGTATTTTTATGTTTTATTTTAGTTTGTAGATTAGGTTTCTATTAGATGTATTTCTTTTATGGTTAAGAATAGGTTCTTTTTGATAATTCAGTAGTTTGCTTCCTTTTGTGCTTTTTGTAGTAGGTTAAATAGTGATCAACGAAGATTCAAAAGGCTAGCAACAATGCCTTTGCCTCTCTTCCTCCCTTTGGGACCATGATTTGAGGCAAAGACCCTCTTACTGCCCCAAAAACACATATTTTCCTTCTTCATAGGACTTCTAGTGTTTGTAGCTTTTTAGTAGGTTGATAGTCTAGTTTTGCTTTACTTTATATCTTCTTCATCATGCTCACTTCTTGATTTGAAATAACCTTATTTCATGCTTGTTATAGACATATTTGGGCACTGCAACCCCAATCACATATTTCCATAAACCAAGGGCTTCTAAACCCCTAAAAGTGTTGTTTCATACCATAAAGGAACAAGGTCAGCTGATTACATCATTTCCCGGATGTTCTCCTTGAAAAATTGCTCAGAACTGGTTAAAATTGGACCATAGAGACTGATCCATGCTGAGGGTGTGTTGCATCTCACCTGTCACATGCAAAGGGTGTGATGCATACTGAAAATCCCTTCTGTAGGGTGCGATGAGCGAGAGCAGACAAATGGTAGAGGTAGTTTGCTAGGTGGAAACCTAGAGAATCTTCTAGAAACTGTTCATTTGACACTTGCCTCTCTGAATTTTCCCAGGGATGAGTAAGAGATCATGAAATCTCCAAGTGGAACCAAGAACTATCAGCGAAATGACACTAATCAAAATCCTATAAACCGACTCACCCACCTACACATATCTATATATGGATCCCTCATCCTAGACATCCACAGGCTGGAATTTTGTATTTTGTAAGGAAGTGCTGTTGGTTTCTCTGTGAAGCATTGTATTGTTGGGTGATCTAGATTTTCATGAGGTGAAGAGGGCTTTCATGCTGGGAGGATGGCACTAGATCAGACCACTAGGTTGTAATACTCTTTTCTACTACTTCTATCAACAAAGCTATTTGAGTTTTCCTCCATATGCTTGTATATCTCTGAATCTTGTATTCGTGTATGCATTTGTATGGTTAATATACATCTGATCTTATCTTGTTTATGGTTATAGATCTCTATGCTTTGATGGTATTTTTCTACTTTGACTCTACAAGTGCTCTTTGAAGCGAGACAAGTGAGGAAGGAGTGGCGAAAGCTCTATCAAGGGAGAGAGGAAACAAGCAAGGAGCCAAGCGAAAGACTGAGGTTGGTACTCTCTAGTTCTCTCTCATCTATCTCTCATAAAGGAAAACAAAAGTAACTTTGGTTTGTTTTTTTCTAAGATATCTACCCATCTTAGTGGGACTAGCAGCTTTGAATGGAAACTAGTTTTCCCAATAACAATGCTTTCCTTTCTTGTAGCATTTATTAGCGTTTCCTTTTGTAGATCATACTTTAGACTAGTTTGATGCAAAACTCTGTTTTTTAAGATGCACTCATTTCATTGATTTCTTGATCTTAATGGTTGACTGTTAGTTCCTTCGTAGCAGATTTCTTCTAGTAGTAAGCCAGCCTATTGGCCATCCCATCCTTCATCTGATCCATGCCCTATATGTCGCCGAAACCTCACCTCAATTCTGCCTTAGTTTCTCGAATTTTCCATAGAACTTCTTCCTCTCTCCTTGAGCAAACCCAATCATCTTCCTCTCTCCTAGTGATTATTGGTGGACCCTAGGCACCCTAACACCTCATTCTAGCTTTCATCCACCTTTTCCACCCTCTCTCACACGCTCAAAACAGTGAAAAATTCTCTTGGCCTCCTCTTGTAGGCCTCCTGTAGTTGCCTTGTTTTCCTCCTGAAGATTTGAAGATTTCCTGTGTCCTCTTGTAGATTTACCTGTAGGCTTTTTTTTGAAGGTCGAGTGTGGGAAAAGCCACCAGAATGCCACCTGGATCTCCTATGACCCATCCACACCATCCTACATCCTCTCAAGTCCCAAAACCACCTATTCGGTGCCACATTCACACACAATAAATTACATGCATGCCAAATTCACATAAAAATACATAAAAACCCAGAAAAATGTTTTTTGCTTATTTACTTCTAGAAATAGCTTATTTAGATTTTGTTTACTTCCTTGAGTAGTTAATGGCATTCCTTTCGTGGTTTTCATAGTGCTTTCTGTAAAATTAGAATTAGTTGGTTAATTAGGGTTTACTAGGTTTGTTTTACATTTATGTCTTCCTTTCTGTAGTTACATTAGCATCTGTAGAGTAAGCTCTCTCCTTTCATCACATTTAGAGCTTCTTCTAGAAGCCATAGAAGTTGGATTGAGCTCCTAGTGATCTTGTGATGGATGACCAAGTGACAACCTGTAGTAAGACCTAGTACTTGTCCATACAACATCGATGCTTGCAAGTTTGTTACAAACTACCAGGTTGATAAGAGTAAAGTAGGCAGCCCAGGAGTTGCAACATTATTGCTGCAATACTAGTGCTCACCACATTTTGGTGTTGTTGCCTGGGAAGCATGATAGTATTTTGTGGTTACTGCTTTCTTCTATTTTCTATTGCAACATTCTTCTAATAGTTTATTTCAACGAAAGTAGACTAGTCATTTATCTTCTTTCAAGTTCTACATTTCCTTGTTTTCGTCTTCAATTCTGCAAATTTCATTTCAGCAAAAGTATACTAGTCAATCCTTTTCCTTTAGTTCTACATTTCCTTTCTTTCCTCTTCAATTCTGCAAATTGCTATTCAGCAAGTTCATTTCAACTAGTTGCAATTTGTTTTGTTCAACCAATTTCAGTTTCTGTAGGTACTATCAGTGTGGGGAAAAAGAAACAAAAACCAACCAAAAAAAATGTTTCCTTTCATGCCTCGTAGGAATAGAGATAACTCAGGAAAAATTTTTCCCAACACCCCCACTGCTTCACACAGCTAGCCCTCTCTCTTCTTCGGCGACTGCGATCAAGAAGAACCCATGGGTAAATAGTAAGACATATTTGAAGAACCTATAGGGGAAGAAGAAGAAGAAAACATTCCTTTGTAGCCTATGGTTGAAAACATAAATGATAGGTTGAATGGAGAGAGAATAGAGGGTACCTTTCCCATTTGGGAGACCAATGGGGACACCAAAATGAAAAATATAAGCACTTTCTCCCTACCTCATTTCCATGGTCTAACTACAAAAGATCCTGACACCTTTTTGTTCGCGTTTGTTATCATCTGTTGAACCTATGACTATGCAGAAGATGAGAAAAAGTTGAAACTATTCTCTTCTACTCTCAAGGATGCAACAATGTGCTGGTTCATGGGATTACCTGGAAATAGCATCACAACTTGGGCTCAGATGTAGCAAGCCTTTAAAAAAAAGTATCAAGACTATTGTAGGTCAAAAGATACTAAAGAAGAAATTTTTGAAATGACCATAGGAAGTGATGAGTCCCTGGAAGACTATGAAGAGAGGTTCTAGTTCTGTTACAAAAGGGCTAGGTGTACACTTGACCCTGACACTCTGAAGTTGGTCCTACTCAGGGGAATTTGGGAAGATCTTTTAGACACCCTCCATCTACTAGCCGGGGGAGACATCTACCAACTATGCTATGAGGACATAAAGACTATTTTTAAAAACCATTCTAGAGTAGCCAGAAAGAAAGGTAGGGGGAGTCAACCCATAGTGAGTACCTCTTCCTCTAACTCATCCATTAAAGGAGAAATTGGAAACATTCTGGAAGACTTCAAGAGTGAGATGCTGCAGATGTTTTCCATTTAAATGGATACCTTACATATCAAAAGGAAACAAGAGGAAGCATAGAGAGATTTGGCCATTTTTTTCCCTAGATGCACTAGGAGGCATCCTAGGAGTGAATGCCCATTTAACTCTATCGAGGTTTGTTCAGTTTGTGAGGAAAATCATTCTACAGATAAGTGCCCTTGCTTACCTGGACTTAAAGCTATATATCAAGGGGCTGAGGGGGTCACTGAAAAACTCTATTACATAAACCAAAGGATGTCACATGGACCTAGACCATACCAATAGGGGATGCAAGGGACATCCCTGGCATACTACAACCCCAACCAAGTCACTTCAATACCTTCTTGGGGTCCTCCTACTCATCCTTTCTAGTCCATGCCTCCTTGGTCCTTTACATCTCAATATCATGCCCAACCAGCCACCCATTCATTTCAATCCTATGCTCAGCCACAACCTCAGTGGAATGCACATCATCAGGGGTGGAGGCCCCAATACAACTCTCTTCCTGCTCTTTTCCCTCCACCACCTACCCAACCACAACTATTACCTCTTGCTCCACTAAAGCAACCCTAAATGCCCGCCCAGCCAAATCCGAACCTGAACAACAAGTGTATAGTGGGGAACATCATGCCCAGCTTATGCTGTGGAGATTCAGGAAATTAACTTGCGATCTAGGAAAGTTCTCCTAGATAACGAGCCTCCACCCAGAGAGGTTGAGGAAGATAAAGAGGAAAGTGAACCTAAACCAATTCCACCCTTTCCTCAGATACTATTCATGATAGTCCAGCCTACCCCAGAAGAAACTAAACTCCTGGGAGAATTGAAACATTTATGTGTGAAGATACCACTTCTTCAAGCCATAAAAGATGTGCCTATCTACAATAGGTTGATCAAAGAGAAGTGCTTTAGGAATCCAGGAAGGTGCAAGAGAGATGCCCCAACCATCAATGTCATAGGAAAACTTTCTGACCTGATGTTAGGATAGGTAATTTGTCCAAAATATCTGGATCCTAAAAGCCCAGTAGTTGATGTCCACATCAATGGCACCATGATCCCACATACCTTGATTGACTTGGGAGCTTCCATTAATGTGATGAAAAAGGACAAAATGCTCAAACATAACCTCCAGGTCTCCTTGAGGAAGGCCACGACTGTGCTACAGCTAGCAGACTACTCCACCATGACCCTTGAGGGGATTGTTGAAGATGTGATGGTCTCCATTGATTCTTGTCAGTACCCTGTTGATTTCTTAGTTCTCCAGCCAAGGGAAAAGATCACTGGGTATCCTATCATTCTAGGAAGACCCTAGTTGGCTATCGTTGATGCCTACATTAGCTGTCGAGCTGGGAACATGACCATAAAGAACGGGTACATGTCCAAGAAGTTAATCCTATATCCTGCTACCCGACCCTTTCTAGAACATGATATACCTCTCTCGTTGGAGGAGGAAGATGAGGATGAAGTCTATTCTACACCACTTTGTACATTGGAAATAACAAGATGAGGATGATATGATTGAAAGTTTGATTCAGAATCCACCTCCGGGTGTATCACCATTATAGCACATAGTAAGAGAAACCCAAAATAACCCCTCAACTAATCTCTATGCGGCCGACTCCACTTCTCTCCATGTTAAAAATATAGAGTTCGGCCCATAAAGAACCCTGAAAATCAATCCATCCCTAGATGCCTTTGCCTAGAGTTATAAGGAGATGAAGGGAGTGCACCCTTCAGTATGTATTCATCATATATACATCAAGGAGGATTCCAAGCCAGTTAGGCAGCCTCAGAGGAGGATGAATCCAACACTTAAAAATATTGTTAAGGAAGAACTTCAGAAATTTCTTGATGCAAGATTCATCTATCCCATCTCTGACAGTGAATGGGTCTCTCCTTTGGTGCTAGTGCCAAAGAAAAATGGTAAGTGGAGAATTTGTGTCGACTATCAGGAATTGAAAAAAGGCACTAAAAAGGACCATTTTCCTTTACCTTTCATAAATCAAGTGTTAGACGGTCTAGCAGGGAAAATGTTTTTCTCTTTCCTAGATGGGTTTAGAAGGTACAATTAGATTCAAATCAGACTGTAAGACCAAGATAAGACCACTTTCACTTGTCCTTGGTGTTATCGGGAAAACTAGTGTCCATTTAGAGCTGATAGTCCCACTAAAACGGGTAGCTATCTTAGAAACAAACAAACTAAAGTTACTTGTGTTTTCCTTTATGAGAAGTAGATGATAGAGGAGCAGAGAGTACCAACCTCAGTCTTTCGCTTGGCTCCTTGCTTGTTTCCTCTCCCCTTTAACAGATCTTTGCCACCCCTTCCTCACTTGTCCCACTTCAAAGAACACCTCTAGAGTCAAAGAAGCATAATACCATCAAAGCATAGAGATCTACAATCATAAAGAATATAGGATGAGATATATATTGACCACACAAATGCATATATCAACTCAAACATACAAGAATATGGAGGAAAACTCAAATAGCTTTATTGATAGAAAGAGTATAAGAGAGGATTACAACCCATTGATTTGACCCAGTGTCATCCTCCCAGCATGAAAGCCCTTGTTCACCTCATGAAAAGCTAGATCACCCAACACTATGATGTTCCAGAAAGAAACCAACAACACTTCCTTACAAAATACAAGATTCTAGCCTTTAGATCTCTAGGATGAGGGATCCATATATAGATGTTTACATGTGGGTGAGTCAGCTTCTGGGATTTTGATTAGTGTCCTCTATCTGATAGTTCTTGGTTCCACTTGGAGATTCATGATCTCTTACTCATCCCTTGGTGAATTCAGAGAGGCAAGTGTCAAATGGGCATTTTCTAGAAGATTCTTTGGGTTTCCACCTAGCCATCTGCTTCTGCCATTTGTCTACTCTTGCTCATTGCAACCCACAGAAGGGATTTTCAGTATGCATCACACTTTTTGCATGTGGCAGGTGAGATGCATCATACCCTTAGCACTGAGCAGTTAGTATGGTCTAGTTTTGACTACTTCTGGGTAGTTTTTTAGGGAGAACTTCTGGTAGATGATGTAATCAGCTAACTTTTCTCCTTTAGGGTATGAAACAACACTTTTAGGGACATAGAATCCCTTGGTTTATGGACACATGTGATTGGGGTTGCAGTGCCCAAATATGTCTATAACATTTTCCCCCTAAAGCATGAGGTCATAAATCCTTTTGATTTCGGGTCAAATGCTTTATCATGAGGATCCAAGGTTTTTCGAATTGGAAGGTGACCTGTAATAAGACACAATTCAATACATTATCTTCATAATATTTTCATGATCTAGTTGAGGCAAGCATTCCCATGCTCTGCTTTATAAATTCATTTTCATGTACATAGGATAGAGAACCGTCTATGTGGCAGACTGATGATTCTAGTAGAGCCATCATCCTTTGGTTTGGATGATTATTTGTGCAACAATGATGTACATTTGATGTCTTTATTTTCTTGAATATATCACATCCTGAATGGATGAAACTAGATCCGGGGTCTTCAAAACTCATTCAATCTTTGCCCGAATTACAAGTCGATCCATGTGAAAAGATGTTCTGGCATCGAACATGGAAAGACATCGCTTGATTACCAACCAATGATGTAAGTTGTTAACAGGCATGAGAGGAATCACTGATAATGATAATGACCCTCAAGGTACTGTAGTATGATTCACATGGTATGAATACATGAGTCGATGTCGAAAATTTTGTAAAATCTTTCGATCAAAGGCTATTGATTTAAACCTATTGCTGGAAGTGAGAAACTTGCCATTGAGGCATGCAAGCTTCAAAGTACTGAAAGGGTTGTTCCTAAGTCAACTTCTTGGATAATGAGTTGATGTTGATAAGAAGTGACATGTCGTAGGAGGGCCTTAATGAATCCCACATCTATGACATGGAATAGAGCAAATGATTTTGTGGAGGTGAAAATGATCTAATGGTACAGGGTTCAAGGTGGCGGTCATGAAAGAATGAAGCATGAAGGTATTGCAATGAATGAGACACAAGCTGGGTCGGTGAATTCTCTGAGCGACTACTCTTGAACATATCTGTGACACTGAAATGGATTGGTAGCATTAACCCCAAAAATGGATGGTACGGAGGACCACTGGTAATATGAACGGTGAACAGAATAACCCAACCCGACTCCATCATGGTGATGGAGTGAAAGTGTTATGTTCAAGAGCGACTTGCTACCAATAAAGTTTCTTCAAGTTTTCTTCCGAATTTTTCACCAGTCATTTCTAACCAGTACCTCTTTATTTTTTTCAAGCTTGAGGAGGATAACATATGCTTGTTCTATAATTTTCCCTTCGAGCAAACCCGTCACTATGTTTTAATGAGCCTAGCGACAGTGAAACTCGCTCTTGCCTACGTGGACAAGTTTGTCACTATTGTTTTATGAGTTTAATGACAAAGATAACTTGGTCCTTTTCAATTTTAGAGAGTCTGAAAAGAGTCGGAAAGGAAACTCCAGTATTCCTTTTTCGTAATATAATCCCTTAAGTCCGAAAAAGTATAAAATAATATGAAAGGGATGACTTTTCGATAGTTTAATGAGCTGAACAAGACAAGCACTCGATCTTTTTGTGTAATGATCCCTCAGGTCCAAAAATATTAAAATCTAGAGGAGGGATAACACTTCTGATCGCTTTAACAAGCTAGAGAGGCCAATTGCTCGGCAATCTTTTCATATTTTAAGAGTCAGATGAAAATAGCTTAAAGGAGACTTGTTTTTTGAGGAATGAGGGATGTTTTCGGGTAGCGGCTGGTTCTAGGTGAGGGTTGGAACTCTTCAATCACGGTAGTGTAAAGAAGGTGGCTAATAGGATCACTCGTCACAGTTGTTCCCCAAAAGGGGTAAACAATCAAATGGAGGCATATGATCGGCTAAAAGAGAGTGGAGGTGATGGTAAGAACACGACCAAGGCTCAAAAGCTGATGATAATGCGATCGCAATGGTTATTTACCGAAGGTGGGTTCATTTTTTAATGAACTTAAACTCTGGTGTAACATATGCTCATTGCTAGGTTTATTTTTTAACGAGCTTGAACTTCACGTAAAACTACTCATTCCAGTCATATAATAAGGATGTCTCATCGATAGGTTCATTTTTTAGGGAGCTTGCCCCATTCGAAACTTTGCTCTAGATCCTTTAATTATGTAAGCTAGGAACAACCAATCCTATGAGTTTAAAGGGTTAAGAACCTACAAACTAAGAAAATAAATGGTCGCTTTTCACTTTCATGTAAAAAGGTTTGCATGCCCCGAGGTATAACGAAGTAGAGTTTCCAAGTTACCCTTCAATTTGCAGACAAAACACTTGCTCTGTCAGGAAAGGCATACCTTCTGATGGAGGTACCTTATTCCAGTCTAATCCCATTTTTCTAAATGGATGGGTGTGTCAGACTAGTCATATTCCTACACGGAAACGTACCTTATAACTGGGGTTTTCCTACTAAGGTAGACTAGGGTGCATGCCCCCTGGGTTTCATTCACAATCACCGAATCACTCGTGCTCATCAGGTGGATGGAATGGAGATTGATGAGACATTCCTTGCGCAAAAAGACCAGTTAGGGATGGCATTTGACTATTAGCTATGTGTGAGCCAGGGAATGAAAGCTGGTCTACGAGCTGGACCACTTTGCCTTCATGTGGAAAACACATCACTCGAAAGAGTGAGGAGACAATGGCTACCATGCTATAAATGTAGTCATGCCCAAGGAGTATATTGTAATATAAATGTCCTTGGACTACCATTACATTCAGGTAGATATTTTTCCATCTCAAAGTTATAGGCAAAGTTGGAAGGATCCCTAACAGTTGACTGGTTCCTTTGTCGAATCCTGTCAGATTTTGTATCTCAGGCAAAAGCGATGGTGAACCCAGTGCTTTCCAAGCATTTGAGGAAAGGATACTCACAGAAGCCCCTTCATCTATGATATTACTGACCATGACCATTTTTTAAGCTTGTACGATGATTCAGAATGGTACATTAGACGGTAGACAGGGTTTGCCTAGTAGATTCTAGTCGAAGGAAATGACTAGGTTGCTTGGAGGTGGGACCAAATAAATGATCGGATACATCTCCGATGAAATTCTTTACTGTAGTAAAGGAATGGGTAGATTTCCCCCATGTTCATCAGAGTCTATGTTTAGGAAGAGAATTTGAATGGTGTCGTTCTCATTCTCCTTGGTGACTGTATCATCTGAAGGTAGACCTTCTGAAGACAAGATTTGGTCGACTGCTGTCTCGACCTGTTGACTTTGATCCGGTATGGACTCAAAGGGTTTATCTTCAATGATAGGTGGTTCGATCGACCACAAAGGTGTGTCATTCAGATTTTCAACTAGCAATGGACTCGGCGAGAGTTTCTTGTATCCAAGAGGAAGCCACAACGGTGAAGCAAGATTGTTATCCAAGACTCTTTTAGCTTCGTCTAGGAAGGGACAAAAGTGGATGGCATGATCCCCTTCACACAGTATACAAGAAATTTTAAATCTTCCTTTTTGTCCAGTGATTTCGTTTTCACTAGCTGACTGTGTACTTTCAACATGATCATCAGAGGTTGACGACACCAGATTGTGCAAGCGGGGAGACCAGTCCCTTAAGATCCGTGGGATGAAAGGAAAATCTTGATGATAGTGGTCTCCTTTGCAAATGAAAGTGGAGTGCGTGTATTTTCGCCAGACGATGCAAGGTTTCCCCCTTTTTCCATTGGCTTCTTCTTCTTCTTCTCAGTTACTTGGTTTTTAGCTTTACCAACTTTACCAAGCGAAGAGGAAGAAGGAGAGGGAGAAATAAACGAAGTAGAAGGTTGGGGGGTAGCTTCAGTATCATCTGGTTTCTGATTTGATTGCTCAGGAATCATGATGCTTTGAACGACAAAGGTCGAGAAGAGCCATACTGGTAGGCCAATTTTCAGTCTTGGACGGGACAATGTGGCCATATGAGGTGCACCAACATCTCCCCAAGAGGAGAAAGGACTAGGATTTCCCCCAAGGGGAAACCCTTGATTGGTGGACTCCATTTTTTCAACCTAACACCAACGAGGGAATAGTGACGTTATTCCGATTTAAATAAATTTTATGATGCTTTGACACAACTTGCTTTTTCAATTTTTAAGAGTCGATAAAAAGCTAAATATGATTCTAGTCACCTTCGATTTTTAATGAGCCTGAAGTGACAAGTGCTTAGATGGACCTTTTCTATTAAGGAGTCTGAAAAGGAATTAAAGTGACTACTCCGGAAATCTAGATAGAGGGATTACCAAACCAATCGCAAAACTGAAGAATACTTTTTACGGTACGACAGTCAATCTTCCCGAATGTTGTGTTCAGTGCATTACGATCGATAGGGCGGTAGACACGGATTCCTAAGGATAAAGTATATAGCCTATTGTGGTCTCCCAATAGATACTCAACAGTACATGGGAGCACAAGTCCAGAATGGCACTTGTCGTCTCAAAGAGGAGGAATCACCCAACCTATGATGAATGCGATAGTTACCAGGCTTTACGTTGCCCGAATATGTCTCTAGCCTAGACTTCTAAAAGTTGTGCGTTAGGTTCCAAAGCATTTTTATGTTCATTAATATTTCTTAAGAAGTTTTCCTTTAAGGTTCACCACATGATGTAGATATACAATTCCTAAATATGCAATTTAAGATGATAAACAGTCGTTTACTCTTATTTTTGCAATGAAAATCCTAGCTACTAAGGAAAGAGAAGCGAAATTCTTTCAATAGAGCAGAGAGCACACACTAGATGCACTTTCCTAAATCAAAATCAACAAGCAGTCTAAATACAAATTCACATGCATGTATTTGTTTTCTGCTTTCTTAATGTGTGAATGACAAAAAGAATGCTAAGTACAAATCTAAATTATCTTTTCTTTCAAAGTGACAGTACTAACAATTTTCTCTTCAAAAGATGAAAGGAAGTCGAAGATGACACTTTGCGATTTAAAATTCAAAAAATGAAAGGAGGACTAAAACAATACTTTGCGATTTCGAATTCAAAAAATGAAAGGAAGGCTAAGAGCGACACTTTCAACCTCAATTTGAAAATTTCTTTCGACACTTTGAATACTATTAATTCATATCAAATACACGAGTAATAGTGTAATAGACCATCAAAAAGAGTAGAATTATTTTCTTTGACTGAAAACGACGCTTGCGACACTTCAAAATCAAAAGACGACAGTTTGATAAAGATATTTTTTCATAAAGGAGAACTTTAAATGGCGAAAAATACATAAAAACATTCACAATTATTTGTACAATGGAGGCTGAATAATGCAAAGGAAGGGAGTTTCAACAGTGGTATACTGATCATAGACAACAAAACTACTAAATAAAGCTGAAGAGAGTGAAGAAAAAACCAAAATCTAGAGGCAGAAACAGTCTTATCTGATCATCGCACCTGTAACACAGGGAAACAAGGATGCATCTCACTTACTGCACACGGAAGGTGCGATGCATCCAGACTGTCAAAAGGAGATAGTGCGATGGTCTAGGGACGAGACTTTAACTTGGATTTTAGTCACAGTTTGCAACTTAGTTAAGGGATTTAGGTTGAGCTGATGATAGTCAATAAATACAAAGCATAGGGGTTGATCTAATGAGGTTACTTAAGCCACCACAAAGGCAATTAGGATGTTTACAAATCAATTGTTCAATTTATAAACAAAACCCAGAGATGGACTGAAGCAGCATTGATCTACTTTTTACTTGCATAGAAAATGTAGTTTGAAGGCTAGCTGGCTTAACTTCAGACTCCGTCTATAGTTTATAAAGCAAACAAATATAAGCAAGCAAACAAGCTATTCGTTCCCCAGTGGAGTCGCCATTTTGTTACTGGGAAAACTAGTGTCCATTTAGAGCTGCTAGTCCCTCTAAGATGGGTAGCTATGTTAGAAACAAACAAACTAAAGTTACTTGCATTTTCCATTATGATAAGTATATGAGAGAGGAGCAGAGAGTACCAACCTCAGTCTTTCACTTGGGTCCTTGCTTGTTTCCTCTCCCCTTTGGCAGATCTTTGTTGCTCCTTCCTCGCTTGTCCCACTTCAAAGAACACCTGTAGAGTCAAAGAAACATAATACCATCAAAGCATAGAGATATACAATAATAAACAATATAGGTTCAGATATATATTGACCACACAAATGCATATATCAACTCAGATATAGAAGAATACGAAGGAAAACTCAAATAGCTTTATTGATAGAAAGAGTATAAGAGAGGATTACAACCCATTGATCTAGCCTAGCATCATCCTCCTAGCATGAAAGCCCTTCCTCACCTCATGAAAAGCTAGATCACCCAACACTATGATGTTCCAAAAAGAAACCAACAACACTTCCTTACAAAATACAAGATTCCAACCTCTGGATCTCTGGGATGAGGGATCCATATATAGATGTTTGCAGGTGGGTGAGTCAGCTCTGTGATTTTAATTAGTGTCCTCTCTCTGATAGTTCTTGGTTGCAATTGGAGATTCATGATCTCTTACTCATCCCTGGGCGAATTCAGAGAGGCAAGTGTCAAATGGGCAGTTTCTAGAAGATTCTCTGGGTTTCCACCTAGCCAACTGCTTCTGCCATTTGTCTGCTCTTGCTCATCGCACCCCACATAAGGGCTTTTTAGTATGCATCACACTTTTTGCATGTGGCAGGTGAGATGCATCGCACCCTTAGCACTAAGCACTCTGTATGGTCCAGTTTTGACCAGTTCTGAGTAGTTTTTTAGGGAGAACTTCTAGGAGATGATGTAATCAGTTGACCTTGATCCTTTAGGGTATGAAACAAGACTTTTAGGGACTTAGAATCCCTCGATTTATGGACATATGTGATTGGGGTTGCAGTGCCTAGATATGTATATAACACTTGGGGTACTTTTGCATACCGGGTCCTTCCTTTTGGTTTGTGCAATGATCCAGCCACTTTCCAAAGGGTGGTATTGAGTATATTCTCTGAATTAGTTCATGATGCAGTAGAGGTATACATGGATGACTTTAATCCTTATGGTTCTGACTTTCACGAAGATTTATCTAACCTAGGAAAAGTTATAGACAAGTGTATTAAGATGAACCTATCCCTCAGTCCGGAAAAATGTGAATTTTTTATGACTGAAGGGACAGTGTTAGGTCATGCAATATCTCAATAGGGACTACAGGTAGACCCCAACAAAATTTCCATCATCCAAAGGGTCCCAGCTCCTCAAAAGGTGAGAGAAGTCAGAAGTTTCCTAGGCTTAGTCGAATATTACAGAATATTCGTTAAAGATTTCACCAAGCTAGGCTCTCCTTTGTTTGGCCTCTTAGGAAAAGATGTTGAGTTCATATGGTTAGAAAATTGTTAAGAAGCCCTAGATAGCTTGAAGAGTAAGTTAGTTTCTAAGCCAATTTTGAGAGGCCCAAACTAGGCCCTACCTTTCCACACTCACATAGATGCCTCGAACGAAGCAATAGGAGAAGCCTTAGGACAAATTGATGAAAGGTTACCTTATGCCATATACTTTATAAGAAAAAACTTGTCAATGGTAGAATTAAACTATACAGTGACCGAGAAGGAACTCCTAGCTGTCGTGCATTCCTTAAACAAATTCAGACATTATATCGCAGGATATCAAACCTTTGTACACACTGATCATGTTGCAATTACATATTTAATGAATAAACCAGATATAAATGCTTGCATTATTAGATGGTTTCTTTTACTGCAGTAGTTTGATTTGACCATTATTGATAAGCCTGGTAAAGAAAATGTTGTTGTTGACTTTTTGTCTAGAGTAAATTTTCCTGCAGGTGAAGAAGGAATGGTGGATGACCAAATGCTAGATGAACATTTGTTTGCTATCTCAGTACTCTCTCCATGGTTTGATGATATAGCAAACTACTTGATTTCAACACAGTTTCCGCCACACCTGTCCTCAAAAGGGAAGAGCAAGATAGTAAGGAAAAGTGCCCCTTTCACCTGGATTGGGGGCAATCTCTTCAAACTTGGCCCAGATCCAATCTTGAGAATATGTGTCAGGGAGGAGAAAGTCTTTTTTGAAATCCTCTTGACCTGTCATGATGGGCCTTGTGGAGGTCATTTTGCAGCAAAAAGAACTACCTTCAAAATATTGCAAGGAGGCTACTACTAGCCCACTCTTCATCAGGATGTGAGGAGATATACTAGCCAGTGTGATTGGTGTCAGAGGATGGTGAAACCTACTCCAAAGGATGAGATGCCCTTGCAACCTTAAGTGACATTTGAGCCCTTTAAGAAGTGGGGCATGGACTTTGTGGGTCCTATTAGCCTTCCTTCGAAGCATAAACAATACATCATTGTGTGCACCGATTACCTGACAAAGTGGGCAGAGACAAAAGAAATCAAAGGAGCAGTAGAGGAAGAATTAGCTGAGTTTTTGAGAGAAAACATATTCTACAAGTTCGGGTGTCCAAGAGAGTTTTTCGTAGATCAAGGCAGTCATTTCACTTCCAATTTGATTGAAGACCTACTCGCACATCATAGAATCAAGCACAGGACTTCCACCCGTTACCATCCACAAGCCAATGGACAGGTGGAGGTCACTAACAGAGCATTGGAAGGGATCCTGACCAAAGTAGTAAGCAACAGTAGAAAAAGATTGGGCAGGAAAATTAGTTGAGGCCACTTTGGCCTACAACACAACATGGAAGACCACCATACGGTTCACACTTTATGAACTGGTCTATGGGAAGAAGGCTTTGCTGTCAATAAAATTTGAATTCAATACCCTAAGGATGATAGCTCAACTTTAGCTAGACCTCAGCTATGCATAGAGGGAAAGGTTACTCCAGCTCAATAGATTGGATGAACACAGATTGCAGGCCCTTCTCCATATAGAGGTATTTTAGCTTTAGAGAAAGATATGGCATGACAAAAATATCAAGGAGAAGCAATTCCAAGAGGGAGATTGGGCACTACTCTATGGTTCAAGATAAAAATATTTCAAAGGCAAGCTGAGGACAAGATGGTTGGGACCTTACACTGTGGAGAAATGTAATGAAAATGGTTCAGTTTTGATCAAAACCATTGATGATGAAGCCATTCGCCTGCTTGTCAATGGACACAAGTTGAAAGTCTACAAGAAACCCCTCTCCAAGTGAGAGTTCATTGAATATTTTAATCATACAGTGATGGTAGTGGAACATGTCTTAGCCTCCACTTCATCCACTCATCGAAGAAAAATAAAAAGAGAAATAAAAAAAAATAAGGACTCAAGTGAAAACCTCCATGAGGTGCTTGAGTTCCATCATTGGGTTGAAAACCTCTTCTGAGGCGGCCCAGTGATGTCAAAAAAAAGAGAAAAAATAATAAGATCCCTGGGTGAAAAAATCCCTTGGAGGTGCCCAAAGCTGAAAATCCAGGTGAAAACCTCCCTGAGGTGCCCTAGTTGTTTTTCAAAGGAAAAAAGAAAAAAAAAAAAGAAAAAAAAAAGAAAAGGAAAAAGAAACATGAATTTTCATTTGCATTGCAGGTTTGCAGGAGGACTACAGGAAGTAGAAGAAGGTGCCAAGGGAACCTTGACATCCACACTAGCACCTATCTGACCTTCTCCACACTCTTCTCCATCATTTTTGACATTTCTTTCACCCCACTGTGCTTCCTTTTCAAAAAATGTGTTTTCTACAGGAGGCTCCTGTAGGAATTACAAAGAGCCAGAAATGGATATAAAATGTAGTTTGAGGGACAGGGAAGCTTCATGAAGAACTTATATACCATCTTGTAGTCTTAAAACCTCCTTGCCATCATTTCCAAGCCTGCATAACACCCCAATAATCATTTTTCTTCTTGTCCAAGAAAAACACAGGAAAAAAATAGTTTTTCAGAAAGAGAAGAAAACAAGAAATAAGAGAGGAAGCAGCACCATCCACCTCACCTGAAGCTTACCTAATACCTCTCCATCTCTATTTACACCTCTGGCATCATCCTCAAAGCTCCAAGCACATAAAGAAGCTAAAGTTTCAAGGGGAGAAACAACTACAGGAGCTCCTAGAGGAATTCCTGTAGAAACTGATCCCATCAAAACCTAGCTCCAACAGCAAGAGGATGCACACATGAAGGTTGAGAAGGCCCCTAAAGCTCACACCCAACCAGAGAAGAACCTTCACAATACACAGCCACATATCAGCAAGTAGGAAGCATGCATAAAAAAAATAAAGGCATGCAATAGAGAGAGAGTCGCAACACCTCACAACAATTACATTCGGATCACAGGTAAGTAACTAACTCAATCCTTTGTTTGCGTTTGTGTAATTAGAAGTCATGCAAAAGAAACCAGATGGGTGGGTTGAATGAGGGAAAGGTGGCCAGTTAACTTGTCCCCCTTCATCTAGTTGACTCCACTCATCCGAGATGTCACCCACACGTGTGCACAGTCAACTGAAGAAAGATGTCTAGGAAAGGTAGTGGAGGAAGTGTGAACTTTGATGCAATCATGAGAGATTATTACCAAGAGGGGCCATGATGAAAAGGAAGGTGGGGACCAACGGTCCAAATATGGCCAACGTATACTTTGCCAGATAACCCCCCATCACCAGAAATATCCATAAATGGTAATAAGTACTCTTCCCCAAGCATTCTCACCACCTTTTCCTTCAATCTCTCCTCATAACTCAGCTACAACAGTCTCGTTATGTGCTCACAGCCTTGTAAGCATCATCCTCCATTGATCTCTCTGATATTCCTCTTCTTGATGTTTTCTACAGGAGCACCTACAGGTTCTATAGGAGCTCCTACAGGAATTGTACAGAAGGGGCAACAGGATTTTACAATAAGGGTAGTTAGTTGTTTTGAAGGAAGAAAACACGAGTTCTAGCACGATTTTTGGTCTAAGGAGGTAGGTTCCATGTATGCCCCCATTGAATGTCAATATATGAAAGAAGTGCTTTCCATTTTAGGAGGAAATAAAGTCTTTAGGAGAGGAAAATACAAAAAACAAAATATGCTTATTTAAAAGAAAATACACAGTCTCCTCCGTTTCTCTGTTTTTCTCAAAAAATGTTGTCTCCATCTCCACATTTGGTTTCCCAAAAGAGTATAAAAAAAATGATAGGACGGTTTATGAGAAGGGAGCCCAATAACTCCATTAGGCTCCATGCACATGAATAAGTGGTGGACATCTTCACAAAGGAAAATTGGATGAATTTCTTTGAGAAATTTCGAGGGTTTGATGAGGAAATTGCCCAAAAATTTTCTCTCTCTCTAGTACCCCACACAAGAACTCATGCCACTATCACCTTTAGAGGTATTTCCATGGAGATAACCCATGAATTTATCAGTAGGGTCACTACCCTTCCTCTTGGGATGCCTTGGAGTAGGGATGAGAAACCAATTGGTTAGGATGCCAAGAATTTTTTTTTCCAAAACAATGAAACCCTTGTAGTGGATAAAAATGGCATTAGAAGGGCTATCATACCATAACCTTAGGAAGAGGTTAGCTATCAAATAATCAAATAAATTTCCTATGAGGAGAGGTACAACATTGTCTATGGTTATCACTTTAGAATCCTCCATGAATTACGGTATGGCATGGACACTCTAGCACCTCAGAAGCTTAGCATCCCCTACTTCCTACTACAATCCCTCATTGACTCCATCACTAAGGTTCAAGAATGAAATTCAAAGCAGCTAGCTCACCATGGGTTAATCAAAATCCTAGTGGAAGAAGACCTCCGACATTTAAACTCCCTATAGCATGGGAAGTCTTCTGAAACATGATAGCTGAGGATGACATAAAGGCCCTAACCTATGATGTCAGTCCTACTAGTAGTGAGGAGGAAGAGCAGCGAGGGGGAGAAGGTGAAGCCACTGGTGACTTAGTAGAATAAGGAAGGAAGTAAGAAGGAACTAAAATAGAGGAGGATAAAACTAAAGAAACAGAGTAGGAAGAAACGGAGCAAAAAGAGACAGAAAAAGAGACAAAAGGAGGAGAAAAAGAGGTAGAAAAGGAAGAACAAGGAGAAGGGACCCCTAAGAATCTGGAAAGGGAGGCAAACGTTGCCCTCACTACCCTCAGTACACCAATCAAGCCAAAGAAAAAGAGGAAAAGACAGGCCTCCATGTATTTCAGTGCTAAGAAGAGCACAAGAATCAAAAAAGGCAAACCTCATCCCTCTTCAAAAATTCCAATTACTATTGAAGATTCACCCTCTGCCAAAGGGAAAAAATCCACTTCCAAGACACCTATCACATATGAAAGGGGAACTCCTAGATCTTCCACATGGAAGGAAAATGTAGTATTGCAGGACCCAAAAAAAGTGCTACAGGAGGCTCAAACAGTTCTACAGGAGACTGTCAAAACTACAAGAGACCGAAAATCTTGAGAAAAGGATGAAAGAATAGCCACAGGCAAAGGAGGAAGAAACAGAGCTACAAGAACATGATCTGAAGCCTAGTCTTGCCTCTTATTATAGTCTACTTGAGGGAGGAAGGATAATCCCACAGAATTTTGAAATTCCACTATTCTTTGAATTAGAAAAAGAAAGAATAAGAGCACATAGGTGGATGCAAATAGCCAAATCCAAAGGGGTTGAGGATATTGCCATATGGAAATCAAAATCAGAGAAATGGGAAGAGAGTTGAGTGCTCTCAGAGATAGTGAAGCAATTACAAGAAGCCACCTTGAAACTGAAAATTAATTGTTAAGGAGGCAGCTGCAAGAGAAAGAGACTCAGCTGGCATGCATGGCCAACTTACCCATGGAGGCATTGCAATGTATAACATCAGCAAAATCCTATGGCTTATATCTCAAGGACCAATTGTTACAATAACAAATAAAGGCTCTGGCATAAAGAGGCACAATGCCTTTCCAAGATTATAGGCACTTTATGGATCTGTGTGACCCAAGAACATCAGAGGATAAGGCAAAGATGGAATAATTCTACCTACATAACATGGCCCTCGTAGACATGAATGTGTGGGACCCCAACGCCAGGCTAGGGGACCTGCAACTAATGGCCATGGCCTCATGGATGAACCATGAAGAGTTGAGGGTAGAAGAAATAAAACGATTGATGATAAAAGAGTATAATGAGCCATTAATGATAAGAGTTGAGCCATAAGATCCTATGGCACTCATCAGCACACACAACCTGCTAGCCAATGATCCTCAAATTGCCCCTAGATATCTAAACAATCAGGCACAAGCCATTGCACACTTTTAGGATATGCAAAGGATACTTGGGGATGATTGTGTGCATGCATGGATGAGATGGAACACCTTAACAAACAGTCTACAGATCAGGGAATATCATTCCCCCATGAGGATGAAGGAGGCATTAAAAAGAGTGCCAATGTACAAGCACTCCATGCAAAGGCTGAAGGTCAACTAGATTGGCCTCAAACTGAGTCCCCCGCTACTGTTAGGTATGTTGGAAGGAAGAAGAGAAGAAGAAGAGGAGTAGCAGTGGGAAGAGATAGACAGGAAGGTAGGATTCTATGAAAAACAAGAGCAGACCACATCAGAAGCTTGGGATGCGAGGGAGGCCACCAAGGCCATAAAAGATGAGGAGACAGACTAAGTTGCTCAGAGGATGAGCAACACCTTCAGAATGGGGGTTATGATGAGCCTCATAAATGGGTAATTATATGGGCTCATTTTAGCTCCTAACCTAGTCAAATCAACCATTCTCTTAGCTTATTGTATGCTTTTCTGATTATATTCATGCTTATATAGTGAGTTGAGTTAGTTATGATGCCATGTGGCCTAACATGTGTTTAATGCAGATTATTGATGAATTTCAAGGTCAAACTCAAGGATCCAATGGAAAAATGGCAACAATAACTCGAAGTTGAGAAAGGAGAGGACTTACAGGAGGGAATCCCCTTCAATTATTACTCCTCACTTTGAATTCCCCTTCATTCAGCTTGGAGTACAAGCAGCCAAAACATGCACTAGAAGGCAGCCGAGCAAGTGGAGGATGATTGATTATTATCTCGAGTTTTGGGAGCCAAGCCTCCCTGATTTTAAGGAATCTATTGGTAGCTTCATTTTCATAAGTATAGAGGCCTAGGGCCTCACTAGGATTGGATTTTTGTTGTATTTTTGCTTATGTAAACTCTGCTCCAACTTTGAGCTTATTATTTTGTGACAGTTTCATGTAACCTTGTTATTGTTTTGAAAATAAAGATGGAATCCTTTCCGAGCTAGCATTGAGTTACCTCGGAGGGTATAAGCTCTTGGGTCAGGGCCTAATCCAAGAAACCAAGCTCCTCTTTACTTTTATTTCTATGCTTTATTTCAGTTTGTAGATTAGGTTGTTGTTAGATGTATTTCTTTTATGGTTAAGAATAGGTTGCTTTTGATGATTCAGTAGTTTGCTTCCATTTGTGTTTCATGTAGCAGGTTAAACAGTGATCAACAAAGATTCAAAAGGCTAGAAATAGTGCCTTGGCCCTTCTTCCTCCCTTTGGGACCATGATTTGAGGTAAATACCCTCTTTCTACCCCAAAAGCACAAATTTTCCTCCTTCATAGGACTTCTAGTGTTTGTAGCTTTTTAGTAGGTTGATAGTCTATTTTTGCTTTACTTTAGATATTCTTCATCATGGTCATTTCTTAATTTGCAATAGCCTTCTTTCATGCTTTCCTTTCTTGTAGCATTTCTCAACATTTCCTTTCATAGATCATAGTTTAGAGTAGCTTGATGTAAAACTCTGTTTTATTCAGATGCACTCATTTCATTGCTTGCTTGATCTTAATGGTTGACCGTGAGTTCCTTTGAAGCATATTTCTTCTAGTAGTAAGCCAGCCTATTAGCCATCCCATCCTCCATATGATCCATGCCCTATAGGTCACCCAAACCTCACCTCAATTCTGCCTTATTTTCCTGCATTTTCCATAGAACTTCTTCCTCTCTCCTTGAGCAAACCTAATCATCTTCCTCTCTCCTAGTGATTCTTGGTGGACCTTGGGCACCCTAGCACCTCATTCCAACCCTCATCCACCTTTTCCACCCTCTCTCACACCCTAAAAATAATGAAAATTGTAGAAATTTTGAATAATAAATACATATTCAATGGAGATTATCATGTTCATGTACTATTGCGGAATACATAGACAATACATAAGCTCCTCTACATTGATCATCAATATAGCAGCATCAATAACAATAAAACATCAAGAGCATGCACACATTAACACAATATGTAACCCAAGGAAATCTTACAATTGAAAACCCCACATTATCTGTATATTAATGATTGAGAACATGTAACATTACAATAGTCAATACTTCTCACAACTATCCAGCACTATCTCCACTTGTTACATTCAATACAACTCAGATCTGATGTCCAAATCTATTCCACAGCTTGCCTGCTTCCACTGCTTAATACCTGCTCAAGAATGGATGAGAATGGTTGAACCAAACTCATATTTACCTCAAAATAATCACTCACACTCGCAAACACATGAGCAGAGGCTATAATCACTTGGTATTGGCCAATTCTCATTGGCATAACTCAATCCCATTGATTGTGCAAATCCTCATGCACAACTATAGTCACAACTGATAGCAATATGATCCTCTAACAC
>APFE031261333.1:465074-479704 GCA_000404065.3 Pinus taeda
TAATTAGACTTGACAGTGTCACCGCTGTTGTCTAAAAATAGAAGTCCATCTATTTTTTCCAACTTGACCAATCATCCATAAATAGCATCCTGCACTCATAGACATGATCCATATGTCTAAAAATAGACATAGTCTAAAAATAGACTTTGCGCCATAATTTGCGTGCGGGCCCACTTAATGAAGGCGACTTTTTTCACTAAGATCCATCATCTTGTTGCAATCTCAACAAAAATTGCTCTCGGCCTCCTCCTGTACGGCTCCTGCAGTTGCCTTGTTTTCTTCCTGTAGATTTCCTGTGTCCTCCTGTAGATTTTCTTGTAGGCTTTCTTTTGAAGGACGAGTGTGGGAAATGCCTCAAGAAGGCCACTTGAGACCTAGTAGGACCCATCCACACCATTGTACATCCTCTCAAGTCCCAAAACCACCCTCCAACGTCGCCTATTCACTACCACATTCACACACAATAAATTACATGCATGCCAAATTCACATAAAAATACATAAAACCCCAAAAAGATGTTTTTGGCTTATTTACTTCTAGAAATAGCTTAGTTAGATTTTGTTTAATTCCTTGAGTAGGTAATGGAATTCCTTTCATGGTTTTCACAGTGATTTCTGTAAAAGTAGAATTTGTTGGTTAATTAGGGTTTACTAGGTTTGCTTTAAATTTCAGTCTTCCTTTCTGTAGTTAGATTAGCATTTAGAGAGTAAGATTTCTCTCCTTTCATCACATTTAGAGCTTCTTCTGGAACCCATAGAAGTTGACTTAAGCTCCTAGTGATCTTGTGCCGGCTGATCAAGTGACAACCTACAGTAAGAAATAGTACTTGTGCATATAACACTAAAGCTTCCAAGTTTGTTACGAACTACCAGGTTGATAAGAGTAAAGTAGGCAGACCAAGAGTTGCATCATTATTGTTGCAATACTGGTGCTCACCAATTTGTCCAAAATATTTGGACCTTGGAAGCCCTGTAGTAGATGTGTACATTAATTGCACCATCGTCCTACACTCTTTGATCGATCTTGGGCTACCATTAATGTGATGACCAAGGACACCATGCTCAAGCTGAACCTCGAAGGTTCATTATGGAAGACCACAACAATTCTGCAACTTACAGACCTCTCCACAATAACCCCTGAGGGGATTGTGGAGGATGTGATGGTCTCCATTGACTCTTGGGAAGACCCTACAGATTTCCTATTTCTCTACCTAAGGCTAAACTTACTGGTTACCCTCTCATCCTTCGGAGACCATGGTTGGCCACTGCCAATGCTTACATTAGCTACAGAGCTAGGAATATGACCGTCAAGAATAGGCATATGTCCAAGCCATTAGTTCTATTCCTTCCTACTCAACCATCTCTAGAGAATGATTTACCTTTATGGTTGGAGGAGGAGGAAGAAGATGAAGTTCATTTGACCCAACTTTATACTTTAGAAGCAACCATGGGAGGAGGACAACAGGATGAGGATGATCTGATTGAACACCTACTCCAAAGTCCAACTCCCGGTTCATTGACCTTAGAAGATGCAATAAAGGAAATCATAAATAATCATCCAATTGACTTATGCTTGGCCGATTCCAATCCACTCTGTGTCAAAACCATATAATTTGGCCCGAAGAGAACCTTGAAATTAAACCCATCTCTTTCTGCTCCCCAAGAAGAGAAGTTATGCAACATGCTAAAGGAAAATATAGAACCCTTCACTTGGAGTTAAAATGAAATGAAGGGTGTACACCCCTCAGTGCCTACTCACTAGATATACACCAAAGAAGGTTGCAAGATGGTTCAATAACCCCAAATGAGGATGAATCCAACTCTTAAAGATATAGTCAAAGAATAATGGAAAAAACTACTAGATTCAAGATTCATTTACCCTATCTTTGACAGTGAGTGGGTCTCTCATTTGGTGTTAGTTCCAAAGAAAAATGGTAAGTGGAGAATTTGTGTCGATTACAGGGAGTTGAAAAAAGCCAGAAAGAAGGGCCATTTCCCTCTACCCTTCATTGACCAAGTGTTAGATGGCCTAGCAGGGAAAAGGTTTTTCTCTTTCCTAGATGGATTCAGTGGGTACAATTATTGGGTAGTGGAGGTCGTGTGTAGCGGTTTTAGGGCAGAAAGCCCAAAAAGTAGGATTAAATTATTGTAAAAACTCTGAAGTATGCGGAGCGAGAATTATAATAGGTTGAGTCAAAGGGTAGTCTGCCCAAAAATAATGTAAAGAAAGATAAATAGAGTCAGCCCACGCAGGGATCACGGGCCAAGGAAGGGTATAAATAGAGCGCGGTTCTATGAGGGAAAAGTAGTTTTTTTGGAAGAGAAAATGTAATGATTTTTTGAAGAAAATAGTCTCAAAGCATCTATAAGTCTGAGTCAAGGTTTGGGGGTAGTAGATAGAGGCTCTGCAGCTATGTGCGCAGAGGTTTGGAAAGTCCGCAGCTGTGCGCGCGGACCCCTGCAGCTAAGTGCGTAGGGTAGATCTGGATGTATTGGTGAATAATAATAATAAAGATAAGTTGCTTCTGTAATTATGTGTTATCGCGCATCTAATTTTATGGTTTACCTTTCTATATATTTTTAAATACGAATGGGATGAATGTATGTGAATCTGGGTTCATTTTAAGTGCATGAATGGTTAAACTCGTTAAATGTTTGCTTAAAGACCCCGCTAAGAATATCTGATACGCTCCATTAAATAGATTAGATCATTAACCAATATAAAGTGGAAGTTGCTCTGCGTTTGGATTTGCGTGACTGCAGAGTAGAGAGAATTAGTAGAAGGGTGTGTGAATCCCCTAAACCACATCTTGATAGCCCAAGGGTGTGGAAAACTAGTTGCAGGACCCTCTACCACTACCTCAGGTGAGACCTCAGTCCAAACTCCGCGGGCTATTTCCGAAAGGGTCGGTAGCTATGAGATTTGTTTGGCTAAATAACTCTTCCGAACCTGGGTCGGGCCCATATAAGCCAACAAATGGTTCCATTGTCGGGACTGGGATCTGCTTAAGGGGTGTCTGATTGGAATGTGGGGACTCTATAGAAAAGGAATTTGAAAAATAAAAAGGATCAGGAATGGTAGTAGAGAAAGGGTAACTATGGTGAACACAATTCAGTTACAAGTGTTCAAAGGAGCAGGAGGTGAAGACCTGGAGCAATTTTGGTTTGTGCTAACATCAGTATGGAATGCGCAGCAAGTCGCGAATGATAACATCAAGAAAGCCATCTTAGTCAGAGCACTGTAGGATTGAGCACTAACATGGTACATGAAGTATTCAAGCATCAACCCAACGGTGGGGATAACGGACATCCATATTTAATTAAAAAAGGAGTTTAGCCAGCCAAAGTCAGAAGCACAGTGGGTCATAGGATTCAAAGAGATCATGATGATGCCTAGTGAGACCCCATGGGATGTGGATCAGAGGTTGAAAAACACCATTCGCGAGGCCAACATGACCCTGATGGATGCACAATACCACGCTTGGTTCATCGCATCATTAACGCCATATCTAAAGTCAACTTTGTCACAACAGAAGATCTCAACCCAAGTGGAAGCGTAGGAGGTAGCAATGTGGCTGCAAAAAACCCTGGTACAGGACCCAGGGTTGGGAGTTCAGAAAATCGAAGTGGAGGTCCAAAATTTGGAAATATAGAAGTTAAAACAAGAATAGGCACCATGTTTAGAAGTCTAGGAGGAAGTATGGTGTATAAAGTGTAGAAGCCAGGGACGCGATAAAGATCAGTGTCCAGTCTCGGTGAATTTGTTTGTCATGGGAGGACCGACGGCATTGCGACCAGAGACACAGGCAGGGTTGAGTGTGATCGCCATGCTCTGGTGCGCAATCTGTCAGGTAGGAGGAAAGCACAACACTGATAACTGTCATCTATTGCCAAAATACAACTAGACTGCCCAACAGATCTTTTGCAACTTTTGTAGATCGGTGGGTCACGAAGAAAGAGATTCTCGTAGCTATTAAATGTTGATGGACTAGGTACCTACCTATAAAATGCAAACTAAGGTGCAAGGTCAGGAGCCAGCCATGGTGATGGTGCACGGTGGGTTCCCAGGACAAGGTCGAGGATGGGGTGGAATGGGAGTAGGAAGGGGTCGCGAGCAGCTAATCTATTACAACTGTGGAGGGCCAGGACATTACATGCAAGATTGTACCAATCCAACCGAAATATCATGTCCTTATTGTGAGCAATTCAATCACGAGCTGCTAGAATACCCCATGCTGATAGCATATATTCGCGAAAAGAAGGCAACGCCTCCTCCAAAAACACAAAATGTGTAGATGATGAGATTCGAACCACGCGACAACGAACCCACATTAAACATGGAATTGTGGAGTAGCACAACCACAAGAGAGGCCAATAGGGAGGCCAATATAGAAGCTAGGGAAAAATTTGGGGGTGACTCTATCCGAGGTAGTAGGGATTGGCCTGAAACGGCTAGGGATCTCTCGATGTTGACTACCTTTTTAGAGACATGCATAAAACTGCTTCATGACAACAGGGCAGTTAAAGGGTTACATGAAGTAATTAATAGATGCGTAGGGTGGGGAAAACCTCGTACAGTCCATAAATTAGGAAGACACGCATTGCGGACAGGTCGGGAGATGCAGTTAATGGTGGATATTGGCGACTATGAGATGGATCAGGTCATTCTGGACCTAGGTTTGAATGCAAACATATTGCCTAAATAGACTTGGGAGCACATGGGCAAGCCAACACTACAATGGTCTCCTATCCAATCGCATATGGCCAATCAGCATAATATATTTCCCATGGGAAGGCTGCAAGGAATTACAGTAGATGTTGATGGCGCAAGTACCCGGACGAATTTCAAAGTTATTGAAATCACGGATGAAAATAGCCCATACCCTGCATTGCTAGGGATATATTGGGCCACCGACATGAATGTGATTATTAACTTGAAGAATTGAACAATGGTATTTGAAATAGAGTCGCTCCGCATAGTTATTCTGCTAGACTCGGCTGAAGGACTGCATTATGTCAAACCTGTGCGTGACAGGGAAAGTGATGCCAATGCAGATTGTAGTTACAAAGTGGCTACACAAAGGAGAGAATGGGTAAAGACATCGGAGGATAAAAGAATGTCATGAGGGTACAAAAGATCCTTCACTTCTGAGTCAGACGAGGAAGACGAGCGATGGTACAACAGGCTGAGCGGAGTAACCACACTATGTTGCAACATGGTCACTAAATCTCTATACTGCGTGAAGGCCCAGGATCACGAAATGTTGATGTATGATGGGCTGATGATAATAGATGAATTCCTAACCAAATTTGAGATCGCAGTATCAGAACACCATCAGTTTGATGCAATGAGGTGGACGTTATGTGCAATGCCTACATGATGGTGCGGAACACACAAAGGGACTTTCAAAGATTGGTGTGCCTGTAGGCATATGATGAAGATCAAATTTGGGACGCTGGAAGTACGACTAACATAGAAATACGATGGACATGATAAGACACGTATGCACCTTTCCAGATGGATCAAAGCCTATGGAGAAGAGCCTCAACCATAATGGGTGCACTTGTTTTATCACACTTTGGATGTCATTCCCAGAAACTGGTATACTAAAGTCGGGCTTCGACATGACACAGGTGAGTGGGATATCTTGTGCGAAATATTCTCTCAATATTTCTATTTGAAGACCAATGGAGGGATCCCATGGATGATGCATTACAACTCATTAAGGCCACCATTTTCAAAACACCGCTCGACCCCAAAGAAGTCGTGTAGCCCGATTAGTCACGTCGATTGAGCCAAGCCTTAGAATGCTACAATGTGCAAGTAGAAGAAGATGAGGATTAGCTACACAATATTGAGATCCCAGAAACTGGAGGAAGTCGTGAGGTCTGTGGCCCCGAAATAGAAGATCCATATATCATGATGCCATTAAAAACAAAACAAGTAAATATTGGAACAAACGAGGAGCCGAAGTATGCTACGCTAGGAGATTACTGGGACGACGCAACAGTGGAAAAGGTCGTCAAGCTACTTCGTGAGTATCGAGACTTATTCCCAACGAAGATTATAGAGGTGAAAGGAATTCTAGGAGACTTAGGAGTAATGGAGATAACATTGAAGCCAGATGCAAAGCCAGTTAAACAATGACCTTACCGATTGAATCCCAAATACAAAGCCAAGGTCCGTGAAGAATTGGATAAGATGCTCGTGGAAAAAATTATTGAAACAGTCGAAGAATATGATTGGGTAATCCCTATGGTGGTGCAGGAAAAGAAACAGAAAGGTGAGATTCACATCTATGTGGATCTCCTCAAGCTTAATTATGCCTATGTTAACGACCCATTCCCCACACCATTTATAGATGAGGTATTAAAAAATGTGGGAGGGAAAGAAGCGTACTCCTTCACAAATGGATTTTCTAGGTATCATCAAATCAAGATCGTGCTTGAAGATCGAAGCAAAACAATGTTTGCTACTGAATGGGGGTTTTTTTAGTATACAGTGATGCCATTTGGGTTAAAAAATGCACTGGAAATATTTTCCCGCATTCTAGTAGTTGCCTTTAAGGAATTCATCCATAAGTTCTTAGAGGTCTACTTAGATGACTAGACTGTATTTGGCCTAGTTAAGAAGCATATCGCGAGCCTCAGGTTTATGCTGGATAATTGCCACTAGCACCAGATTGCATTGAACCTGAAGAAGTGTACTCTCCTCATCCCATTCAGAAACCTGCTTGGGCATGTGGTTTGTAAGCAGGATCTAATGGTGGATCCGGCTAAGATCACTGTTATACTTAATTTGCAAGCACCACGGAGTGTCAAACAAATCTGCGCTACATTGGGACACATGGGCTACTATCGAAAGTTCATAAAAAGCTATGCCCAGATCACAACTCCCATGGAACAATTGCTGAAAAAGGATGCTACCTATTGTTGGAGTGAGGAATGTAACAAGAGTGTAGAAATCCTCAAGGAAAAGATGGCATCTGCTCCTATTTTGGTTTTTCCGAAATGAGATATAGAATTTCATGTTCATGTTGATGCATCATGTATTGCATTGGGGGTTGTAATTACTTAGCCAGGCGCGGAGGCGGTTGATCACCCAATCACGTTTGCAAGCCACCGACTGTCCAAAGTTGAGAGGAATTACTCCACCACTGAGCGAGAAGGTCTAACGATGGTGTACGCACCCTAGAAATACCATCACTACCTGTTCAGAGGACATTTTAGGATGTATACTGATCACTCAGCACTTAAATACCTAGTGAATAAGCCTGTGTTAGGGGGCGTATCTGTCGATGGTTGTTGTTATTTCAAGAATATGACTTTGAGGTCATTGTAAAGTCGAGACATCTGAACGTAGGACTAGATCACCTATTCTGAATTAAGACTGGCGAAGAACCAATGAACTTGGAGGAAGGACTATTGGATGCCTAGTTGTATGTAGTATGTGTTGCGGATGGCCACTTTGAAGATATAATCCAATTTTTAACTATGAGAACTGTGCCACAAGGGTATTTGGTTCAACAAAAGAAGGAATTGGTGGTATGTGCCGCAGATTTGACTGTGATCACCGGCCACCTCTACGAGATGGTCAATGATGAAATATTACATAGATATGTACTGAAGTTCGAATGCAAACAGATCATGGTTGAAGCACATGGTGGGGTTGCTGGTGGACACTACGTGGGTTGTGCCACAGCCCAGAAGATTCTTCGCGCAAGATTATGGTGGCCCACTTTACATCAAGATTCGAAAAAATATTGTTGTGCTTGCGATGTATGTCAATGGACAGGGAAACCATCATGAAGGGATGAAATGCCGCTCCAGCCACAGATGACGCTACAACCATTTGAAAAATGGACAATTCACTTTGTCGGGCCTATTGAACCACATGGAAAGACAGGCGCATGTTATATAATCATTGCAATCAACTATTTGACCCGATGGGCTGAGGCGCAGCTGGTAAAGGATTGCATGGCTATGACAGCAGCGAATGTTTTGTTCGAGAATGTACTGACCAGGTTTGGATGTCCCAAAATTCTCATGAGCGATAGGGGAATGGATTTTCTAAATGAAACAATCAGCGCATTCACTTAGGAGTTTCAGATATATCACCAACAGAGTCCGCCATATCACTAGCAAGAAAATGGGATCGTTGAGGCATTCAACAAAATTTTGGAGACCGCACTAATTAAGGTCTATAATGCACGATGAAATGACTAGGACTTGCACATCCATACTATGTTATGGGCATACTGAACTACGTGCAAAAAGCTGATAGGCCAAACACCATTTCGCTTAGTCTATGGCAAGGAGGTTGTTATGCCTATGGAATATATTGTGCCTAGTATGCGGATCGTGGGAATCACAGGTATGGCAGACTTTGGGGCATTGGAAGAGAGGCCCGCACAATTAGAAGAATTAGAGGAGGAACGGTTTCTAGCTAGATTCCATCACCAAGTACAGAAACAATGCAAGAAAGCATGGCACGATCGCCATATCAAGGTGTGCACCTTCAAGGAGAATGATCTAGTATTGCTTTATGACAGTAAGTTCAAAACATTCCCAGGTAAACTCTGCATGCACTGGTTGGGACCCTATGTCATCAAAGAAGTTACCAATGGGGGTCCGGTTCAGCTGGCTAAACTCAATGGAGACCCCTTCCTAGGAAGAGTGAATGGAAGCTGTTATATACATTTTTGGGCACTTCAACCCCAATCATAAATGTCCATAAACTAAGGGCTCCTAAGTCCCTAAAAATGTTGCTTCACTTCCTAAAGGAACAAGGTCAGCTGATTACATCATCTCCCAGAAGTTCTCCACTGAAAACTTCTCATAAATGGTCAAAACTGGACCATACTGAAAGCCCAGTGCAGAGGGTGCAATGCATATCACCTTCCCAGTGTACAAGGTCCGATGCATACTGAATTTCTCCTCTGTAGGGTGTGATGGTCGGGAATGGACAAATGGGAGGGATAAAATGCAAGGTGGAAGATCATGGAATCTTCCCGAAGCTTCCCCTCTGACACTTGCCTCTCTATTTTCGACCAGGGATGAGTAAGAGATCATCATTCTCCAAGTGGAAGCAAGAACTATCAGAGAGACAACACTAATCAAGACCCCAGAAGATGACTCACCTCCCTATAATCGTCTATATATGGATCCCTCATCACAGAGATCCGGAGGCGGGAATTTTGTATCTTATAGAGAAGTGCTGTTGGTTTTCTGGTGTATATTCATAGTGTTGGGTGGTCTAAGCTTTTCTTGAGGTGAAGAAGGGCTTTCTAGCTGGAGGATGATGCTGGGTCAGAACATATGGTTGTAATCCTCTTGCTACTTTTCATCTTAATAAAGCTATTCTAGTTTTCCTCCATATTTTTGTGTACTTGTCTATATATGAATTTGTATGGTTAACACACATCTGGTCTTGTGTTATTTATGAATATAGATCTTTGTTTCTTTAATAGTAGTATGTTGCTATGATTCCATAGGTGCTCTTTGAAGCTGGGTAGATGAAGAAGAAGCGCCGAAGCTCTATCAAGAAGGAGAGGAATTCAATCACAAGACTAAGGTTGGTCTTCTTGGTTTTCCTCTTGTCTATTTTCATAAAGGAAAACAAGAGTAGACTTTACTTGTTTGTTTCTAAGATAGCCACCCATCTTAGTGGGAATAGCAGCATCCAAGTGGACACTACTCCCAGTAACAAAATGGCGACTCCACTGGGGAGCGTCTAGATAGCCTATCTATCTTTGTTTCTTTTATAAGCTTACAGACGGAGCCTGAAGTCAAGCCAGCTAGCCTTCGAACTACATTTGTTATACAAATGCAAAGTAGATCAATTTTGCTTCAGTCTATCTCCGGGTTTTGTTTATGAATTAAACAATTGATTTGCAAACAATCTAATTACCCTAAGTGGTGGCTCTAGTAACCTCTTTAGATCACCCCTGTGTTTTACATATACTGAACATTACTTACTCGGCCTAAATCTTTGAACTGAATTGCAAATTGTGAGTGAAAACTTGTTTAAAGTCTCGCACTAGTACCATCGCACCCTACCTTCAAGGAAATCCGCATGCATCGCACTTCCCGAGTGCAGTAGGTGCGCTGCATACTGGTTTCACTGAATCACTGTGTAACAGGTGCGATGGTCAGGGAAGGTTAACTTTACCTTTAGACTGTGGTTTTTTCTCACTGTTTTCAGTCCTATTCAGGAGTTTTGTTGTCTATAGTCAGTGTATTTCTGTGAAAACCCCTTCTCTTGCATTATTCTGCCTCCTTAGTGCAAAGAACTGTTAGTGCTTTTTCTGTATTGTGCGTCATTTTCAGTTTTCTTTTGCAAAAAGTAGCATAGTCGAACTGTCGTTTCTGGATCTGAAAGTGTTGTAGTTGTCGTTTTCAATTTTAGAAGACAATCCCATTATTCTTGATAGTCGATTATACAGTTACTATTGCATGTGATTTTAATTAATAGTTTTTTTAAGTGTCGAAAATAAATTTTCATTTTGAAATCGCAAAGTGTCTCTCTTACCTTCACTTCATTTTGAAAAAGAAATTTGTTGAGTACTGTCGCTTTAAAAGTAATTCAGATTTGCACATAGCTTTCTTATCATCATTCATACATTAAGAAGGCTGAAAAAAAATACATGCATGTGCATTTGCATTTCGACTTCTTGGTTTGATTTAGGACAGTGCATTTAGCATGTGCTCTGTGCTCTTTGCAGAAAGATTCTTAACTTTCTTTCCTTAGTAGCTAGGATTTTCATTGTCGAAAGAAGATTAAACATTTGTTTATCATATTAGACTACATTTTAGGAATTATATACACATCACACGGTGAACCTGAAATGCAAATTGTTAAGCAAGATCAACTTAAAATAAATTTAATGAATATAACAACACTTTGGAGCTTAACGCACAACATCTAGAGGTCTAGGCTAGAGACGTATTCCGGCGTCATAAAACCTGGTAACTATTGTTTTCAGTGTTGGTTGGGTGATTCCTCCACTCTGAGACGACAAGTGCCAGTACCGACTTGTACTCCCACGTACCATCGAGTATATATTGGGAGACCACAACAGGCTGCATCCTTTATCCTTAGGAAGACGTGTCTGCCGCCCTATCGATTGCAATGCACTGAACATAGCATTCAGGAAGATTGACTGTTGTACCGTAAAAAGTATTCTGCAGTTTTGCGATTGGTTTGGTAATCCTCTCTGCCTAGATCTCCAGGGAAGTCCATTTTTCTCCTTTTCAGACTCCTTAAAGGAAAAGTTCCTCTGAGCGCTTGTCACTTCAGGCTCAATAAAAATCGAAGGCGACTAGAGTCATCTTCTGTTTTTTCTCGACTCTTTAAAATTGAAAAAACAAGTTGTGTCAAAGTGTCTAAAATTTATTTTAATCAGAATAACATCACAAATTCCCCCATTGGTCTTTAGGTTGAGAAAATGGAGTCTACCAACCAAGGATTTCCCCTTGGAGGAAATCCTAGTCCCTTCTCCTCTTGGGGAGATGTTGGTGCACCCCATATGGCCACTTTGTCACTTCTAGGGTTGACAATTGATTTTCCTATTTAGCTCTTCTCTACCTCCGTTGTTCAGAATACCGTAATTCCTAAACACTCAAATCAACAACTAGATGACACTAGATTTTCCTCCCAACCTTCTACTTCATCTGATTCTCCCTCTCCTCCATCCTCTTCACTTGATAAAGCCGATAAAGCTAAAAATAAAGTAATTGAGAAGAAGAAGAAGCAGAAAGAGAAAAAGGAAAAGAAGAAAAAGGAACCAAAATCGAAAGGGGGAAACCAAGCGTCATCTAGCGAAAATCCTCACACCGCACCGTCGAAACCTAAATCTCCTTGTGTCATTTGCAATGGAGACCTCTTTCACCGAGATTGTCCCTGCATCCCTCGGATCTTAAGGGACTGGTCTCCTCGTTTGCACAATCTGGTGGCATCAACCTCTGACGATCATGTTTAATGCACACCATCAACCAGTGAAAGTGAAGCGCATGGACAGAAAAGGAATCCCAGATTTACTTGTAAGTTGTGTGAAGGAAATCACGTCATCCACCGTTGTCCCTTCCTTAACGAGGCTAAAAGAGTTTCGGATGACCGTCCTGTTTCACCACTACGGCTTCCTCTTGGATATAAAAAACTCTTGCCAAGTCCTCCACCGATTGAAAATCTGGCTGGCCCGTCATTGTGGTCGGCCAAAGCATCTATCATTGAAAATTAACCCTTTGAATCCATTCCAGACGAAAGTCAAAAGGTCGAGACGGCAGTTGACCCGGTCTTGCTTTCAGAGTGCTCATCTTCGAATGATACCGTCACTGAAAAGAAAGAAAACGACACCGTTCAAATTATTTTCATCAACACAGACTCCGATGAACTTGGGGACAGTCCTCCCGTTCCTTTATCGCAGGAAGGAAGTTCATCAGAGTCATATCCGGCCGTCTATTCGGTCCCACCACCAAGCAACCTAGTCGTTTCCTTCGACTGGAATCTACTAGGCAAACCGCGTTTACCAGGTAGTGTACCATTCAGAATCATTGTACAAGCTTAAAGAATCATTATGGCTCGTACGATCATCAATCAAGGGGCTTCTGTGAGTATCCTTTCCTCAACTTCTTGGAAAGCGCTTGGTTCACCATTGCTTTTGCCTGAAATGAGAAATATGACAGGCTTTGACAAAGGAACCAGTCGACCTTTAGGGATCCTTCCAAATGTGCCCATTACTTTGAGAAGGAAAACCGTTCACATGAATGTAATGGTAGTGTAAGGACCATTAGATTATAATCTACTCCTTGGATGCGAATATATTTATTGCATGGGAGCCATCATCTCCTCACTCTTTAGAGTAATGTGTTTTCTGCACGAAGGCAGGATGGTCAAGCTCGTAGACCAAATGTCATTCCCTGGTTCACACATCACAAATAGTCAAATGCCATCGCTAAAAGGTCTTTTCATGCAAGGAATGTCTCATCGATCTCCAGTCCGTCCACCTGATGAGTGCGAGTGATTCAGGAGGATGTGACTGAAACCTAGGGGGCATGCACCTTGGTCTATTTCGGCAGGAAAACCTTGGTTATAGAGTGGATTTCTACGAGGGATATATGACTAGTCGGACACCTGTCCTCACAGGAATGGGATTGGACTGGAATAAGATACCTTGATTAAGGTTATGCTGAGTGGCATGCGGTCGCACCACTCCCCTTTGTCTATCTTGGTAGACATCGCCAAGGAAGATTTCTGTCTACTACGCAGATGGAACTTTCGTGGTAACCTGGAAATTTTTCGCTATACCTGGGGGCATGCAAACCTTTCCACGTGCAAGTGAAGAGCAACTGTTATTTTCTTTTTAATTTGTAAGACCTCTAACCCTTTAAACCCGTAAGGCTAGTCATTTCCTAACTTGCATAAAGAAAGGATTCGGGGCAAAGCTTGAAAGATGTAAGCCCCTTTCAAAATAGCATCTTGAATGAGACATTCTTATCATACGATTGGAAAGCAATGTTACCGCAGGGTTCAAGCTCGTTAAAAAATAAACCCCGCTCGAGCAGTTTTAGCGCATAGTTCAAGCTCGTTAAAAAATAAACATAAGTCATGAGAAAGTGTTTCCCCCAGTGTTTAAGCCCATTAAAAAAATGAACCGGTAAATAACCAGTGTGAATGCCTTATCACCAGCTTTTGAGCCTTGGTCGTGTTCTCATCATCACTTCCACTTTGTTTTTAGCCGATCATTCACCCCCATATGATTGTTTACTCCTTCGAGGAACATCTGTGAAGAGTGATTCTATTATCCATCCTTGTGACACTACCGTGATTTGAAAATTCCAAATCTTACCTGGAATTAGCTGCTACCCGAAACCATCACTTGGTCCTCGAAAACAAGTCTTCTTTAAGCTCTTTTCAACTGACTTGTAAAATATGAAAAGATTGCCGAGAAATTGGCCTCTCCGGCTCATTAAATTCATCGGAAGTGCTATCCCTCCTCTAGATTTTAATCTTTTTGGACCTGAGGGATTATTACACAAAAAGATCGAGCGCTTGTCTTGTTCGGCTTGTTAAAACTATCGAAAATCCATCCCTTTTGTATTATTTTATGCTTTTTAGGACTTAAGAGATTATATGACAGAAAAGAATCGTTGGTGTCTCCTTTCCGTTTCTTTCAGACTCTCTAAAATTGAAAGGGACTGAGTTATCTTTGTCATTAGACTCGTTAAAACCAAATAGAGACAAACACGTCCACATGGATGAGAACGAGTTTCACTATCGCTAGGCTCGCTAAAATATAGCGACAGGTTCGCCTGAAGGGCGGATTATAGAACAAGCATATTTTATCCTCCTCAAGATTGACAAAAATAAAGAAGTACTGGTCAATAATGACTGGGGAAAATTGGGAAGAAAACTTGAAGAAACTTTATTGGTAGCAAGTCACTCTTGAACATGACACTTTCCTTCCGCATCCATGCGGGTTGGGTTGTTCCATTCATCTGGTCATCACCATTGGTCCATCACACCATCCATATTTGGGGTTAATGCTACCAATCCATCGTTATGTCACCGATATGTTTCAAGAGAAGTCATTCAGAAAATTGCCTGTGTCTCACCCACTGCAATACATTCAT
>APFE031261333.1:479724-492674 GCA_000404065.3 Pinus taeda
TTTCACCCGACATCAGAAAGATTAATGACCTCATGCTTTAGGGGGCAATTGTTATAGACATTTTTGGGCACTTCAACCCCAATCATAAATGTCCATAAACTAAGGGCTCCTAAGTCCATAAAAGTGTTGCTTCACTGCCTAAAGGAATAAGGTCAGCTAATTACATCATCTCCCAGAAGTTCTCCACTGAAAACTGCTCATAAATGGTCAAAAATGGACCATACTGAAATCCCAGTGCAGAGGGTGCGATGCATATCACTTTCCTAGTGTACAAGGTGCGATGCATACTGAATTTCTCCTCTGTAGGGTGCGATGGTCGGGAATGGACAAATGGTAGGGACAAAATGCGAGGTGGAAGATCATGGAATCTTCCAGAAGCTTCCTCTTTGACACTTGCCTCTCTATTTTTGACCAGGGATGAGTAATAGATCATCATTCTCTAAGTGGAGGTAGGAACTATCAGAGATAAGACACTAATCAAGACCCCAGAAGATGACTCACCTCCCAAGAATCATCTATATATGGATCCCTCATCACAGAGATCCAGAGGTGGGAAATTTGTATGTTATAGAGAAGTGCTGTTGGTTTTCTGTTGTATATTCATAGTGTTGGGTGATCTAAGATTTGCTTGAGGTGAAGAAGGGCTTTCTAGCTGGAGGATGATGCTGGGTCAGAACATATGGTTGTAATCCTCTTGCTACTTTTCATCTTAATAAAGATATTCTAGTTTTCCTCTATATTCTTATGTACTTGTCTATATATGCATTTGTATGGTTAACACACATCTGGTCCTGTGTTACTTATGAATATAGATCTTTGTTTCTTCGATAATAGTATGTTGCTGTGATTCCACAGGTGCTCTTTGAAGCTGGGCGGACGAAGAAGAAGCGGCGAAGCTCTATCAAGAAGGAGAGGAAATCAAGCGCAAGACTAAGGTTGGTCTTCTTGGTTCTCCTCTTTTCTATTTTCATAAAGGAAAATGAAAGTAGACTTTACTTGTTTGTTTCTAAGATAGCCACCCAGCTTAGTGGGAATAGAAACATTCGAGTGGACACTATTCCCGGTAACAACAGTCACCTAAAGCTCTATACGGGCGGGCTGACTGCTTGACTAGCCGTTTCGAGGATAGTCTTAGTGCTCCACCCAGTTGAAAGAGAGCGGGGATGAAAAAGCATCCTGGGGGATTGATGTGCAAGTACCACTGTACATGTACATTTGAACAAACACAAGGGTTGTGGTTACGTGAGAAGGACCACATGGATGTGATGATAAAAGGAATGATGACCATTGATGTCACTATTCATAACAAGATATCTGCATTATGGAAAAAGGGAGCGGGCATTGGGAAATTAAGAGAAACAGTACGAGCCAGATATGGAACAAGCTGCTAGAGGTTTTACACGAGAAGTTTACATGAATTGGAACAGGCAGCAATCAGTGCATTTGAAAATCGCATGGCTTATAAATCATCGAGGGGAATCCACTGGGTGGCCTACACTTCGGAAACACATATGGAGCTATTCATGATCTCTACACAAGGCATGCGCCTGAAGGTAGTGATCTCATCGATGGAGAAGAAGGACTCTCTAAGGAGTATGGTGTTGAAAACTATGGGCATCCCGTAGGTTACAGCATCACCAGTAGGGGATGTACCAGAAAAGAGGGAACACGAAGCAGAATTGGTCTGGATGCCATCGCCTGGCCCAGGGGTAGGCTGGTGCACTACAATAGAACAATGAAAGGATGGAAAGACGGTGACCATGGGTACATATGCATTTAATAAGTCGTCTTTGATGTCCCTTGAAGATTGGGATCTTGTGAACAGTAGCGAGGGTCTTGCAAAATTGCAACACAAGCTGTAGCAGACAGTGTGAAGAGAAGATATGAAGGTCAGAAGTGGACGCAGTGGTACCAGGAGGTCCTATATGCGAATCCCCCACTTACACTAAAATCCTATGAGGGGGTTTTCTCTATTAACCAAGCAGAGTAGAATGATCATCATTGGTTGCGAGACATGGTAGAAACACTGAAGTAGGAACCGGATGAAGCGTTGCAGGAGACAATGAAGGAGCAACAGGACGATGAGCGTTACTCAAAGGGAGGTCAACCGTGAAGCCAAGGTAGAGCATCTAGCGATTCCGGCGAGTGACTCAAGACAAGTCATGATGATTGTGTTGTGGGATTGTTGGGTAGTGGAGGTCATGTGTAGCAGTTTTGGGGCAGAAAGCCCAAAAAGTAGGATTAAATTATTGTAAAAAATCTGAAGTATGCAGAGTGCGATTATAATAGGTTGAGTCAAAGGGTAGTCCACACGAAAATAATGTAAAAAAAGATACATATAGTCGGCCCGCGCAGGGATCGCGGGCCAAGGAAGCGTATAAATAGAGCGCGGCTCTATGGGGGAAAGGCAGTTTTTTTCGAAGAGAAAATGTAATGGGTTTTTGAAGAAAATAGTCTGAAAGCATCTATAAGTCCAAGTCAAGGGTTGGGGGTAGCAGATAGAGGCTTTGTAGTTGTGTGCGCAGAGGCCTGGAAAGTCCACAACTGTGTACATGGAACCCTGTAGCTAAGTGTGCAGGGTAGATCTGGATGTATTGGTGAAGAATAATAATAAAGATAAGTTGCTTCTATAATTCCGTTTTATCGCACATCTGATTTTATGATTTACCTTTCTATATTTGTTTAAATACGAATGTGATGAATGTATGTGAATATAGGTTCATTTTAAGTGCGCGAATGGTTAAACTCGTTAAATGTTTTCTTAAAGACCCTGCTAAGAAAATCTGATACGCTCTATTAATTAGATTAGATCATTAATCAATAGAAAGTGGAAGTTGCTCTAGGTCTAGATTTGCATGATTGTAGAGCAGTGTGAAGCAGTAGAAGGATGCGCAAGTCCCCTAAACCACATCTTGTCAGCCCAAGGGTGTGGAAACCTAGTTCGAGCACCCCCCCTGCTACTTCGGGTGAGATCTTAGTCTGTGCTGCTTGGGCTATTGCCGAAAGGGTTGGTAGCTATGGGATTTGTTTGGCTAAATAACTCTTCCAAACTTGGGTCAGGCCCATAGAAGCCAACAACAACCAAATCCACATCCTCCTGGAAGACCAGGATAAAACCACCTTCACTTGTCCTTTGGGTAAATTTTCCTATAGGGTCCTTCCTTTTGGCCTATTCAATGCTCCTGCCACTTTCCAGAGAGAAGTCCTCAGTATTTTCATTGAATTAGTCCATGATGCAGTGGAAATTTATATGGACGATTTTACACCTTATGGCTGTGATTTTTAAGAAGCTCTATATAACCTAGGCAAAAATGACTATAGGGACCATTGTAGGTCATTCAATATCTTAGCAATGACTACAGGTGGACCCAAATAAAATATATATCATCCAAAGGGTCCCACCTCCTCAAAAGCAGAGAGATGTCAGAAGTTTCCTAGGGTTAGTTGGATACTATTGAAGGTTCATAAAGGACTTCAGCAAGTTGGCTTGTCCTTTATTTGGTTTGTTGGCGAAAGGCTCTGATTTTATATGGTCAAACAACTTTCAAGAGGCCTTAGACATCCTAAAGGATAAGTTACACACTACATTGATTCTATGAGGCCCAAATTGGGACCTTCCCTTTCATATTCATGCAGATGCCTCACACAAAGCCATAGGAGCAACTTTAGGTTAGATAGATGAAAAATTGCCTTATGTTATCTATTTTATGAGTACAAATCTGTCAAAGTTTGAAATAAATTACACAGTGACTGAAAATGAACTCCTGGTTGTTGTGCATTCATTGAACAAATTCAGGCATTATATTACAGGCTATCAAAGATTTGTGCATACTGACCATGATGCAATCAAATATTTAATGAAGAAAGCATATGTGAATGCTCAGATTATAAGATGGTTACTTTTATTACAGTAGTTTGATCTAACTATTGTTGATAATCCTGGTAAGGAAAATGTTGTTGTGGAATTTTTGTCTAGAGTAAATTTTCCTATAAGTGAAGAAAGAATGGTTGATGACTAGTTACAAGATGAGCACTTATTTTCTATTTCAGTTCTCCTCCATGGTTTGCTGATATAGCAAAATATTTGGTATCAACACAATTCCCACCAAAATTTTCTTCCAAAGAAAAGAGAAAGATAGTAAGGAAAGGTGCCCCTCCCACTTGGATTGGGGGAAATCTCTTCAAACTTGGCCCAGGTCAAATTTGAAGGTGTGTCATGGAGGAGGAAGTCTTTGACATGCTTCTGACCTACCATGATGGGCCTTGTAGAGGTCACTTTTGAGGAAAGAGGACAACATTAAAAGTGTTACAAGTAGGATATTATTGGCCAACTCTTCATCAAGAGGTGAAAAGATATACAAGTTATTGCGATCGGTGCCAAAGGATGGGAAGGCATACTCCAAGAGATGAAATACCTCTACAGCCTCAAGTGATTTTCGAACTATTTGACAAGTGGGGCATGGACTTCATTGGTCCTATTGACCCTCCTTCCAAGAAAAATAGTACATCATTGTGTGCATTGATTATTTGATGAAGTGGGTTGAAACCAAGGAAATTAAGGCAAGAACAGAGGAGAAGGTGGCTGAATTTCTAAGGGAGAATGTATTCTACAAATTTGGGTACCCTAGAGAGTTGGTCATAGACCAAGGAAACTAGTTTACCTCCAACATGATTGAAGAGTTTCTTAGTCATCACAAGATCAAGAATAGAACCTCCACTCCCTATCATCCACAATATAATGGGTAGGTGGAGGTGAAAAACAGAGTACTGGAGGGCATCTCGACCAAATTGGTAATCAACAACGTGAAGGATTGGTCAGATAGACTAGTTGAGGCCACTTGGGCCTATAATACCACATGGAAGACCACCATTGGATTTACACCCTATTAGCTGGTCTATGGAAAAATAGCTTTGTTGTACATTTAATTTGAGTGTAACACATTAAGGATGGCAGCTAAACTAGATCTAGATCTCAGCAGTGCAAAAAAAGAGAGACGGTTCCAGTTGAATGGTTTGTATCAATTCAAAATGCAGGCCCTCCTACATACAAAGCTAGTTCAACTTTAGAGGAAGATATGGCATGATGAAAACATCAAGGAGAAGAAATTTCAGGAAGGTGATTGGGCATTGCTATATGATTCTGGGTATAAATACTTCAAGGGCAAGTTAAGGAAAATATGGATAGGACCTTATGTTGTATAAAGATGACATGATAATGGTTCAGTGCAGATCAGAACCATAGATGAAGAGGCCATCCCTTTACCTGTTAATGGACACCGACTGAAAATTTACAAGAGACATTATCAAAACAAGAGTTCATTGATGATATCAATAAAACATTGATTATAGTAGAGAAAGTTTCAGCTCCTCCCTCATCAAATCACTAAGAAAAAGAAAAAATAAGGACTCAAGTGAAAACCTCCATGAGGTGCCTGAGTCCCATCATTGGGTTGAAAACCTCTTGAGGCAGCCGAGTGGTGTAAAAAAAAATGAGAAGAAGAAAGAATAAGAAATATCCGTAGGTGAAAACCTCTCTTGAGGCACCCAGGGCAAATAGATAGGGTGAAAACCTCTCAGAGGTAACCTAGTTGTTTTCAAAATAATAAAAAATAAAATAAAATAAAAATTAAATCATGAAATTTCCATATTTAGGTCAGCAAGAAGGATGGTCAAGGAGCAAAGGAGGATCACAAAGAGACCCCTGTCACTCACATATTTATTTTTCCACTCATTACCATTCATTCCTCCACCATTTTTGTCATTGTTTCCACTTTGTTGCTTCAGTTTACAAAGGGACTGTGTTTTCTAGAGGATCCCCTGTAAACCTAGAGGATCCCCTGAAAACCTACAGGATCATAATGACCCAGGAATATTATAAGAGGCGGTCCTAAGGAAAATGAATGAATTACTATGCCAATACAATGCACCCCCTTCATCATTCAATCACCATACCTTGTCTATCATCATCATCCCTCCACTCACCGTCAAAAACAAAATTAGTTTCAAGAGTATTTTTTTTTTTTCCAAAATGAAGGGAAACATGGAGGAATAGAGAGCATCACCTGAGTATTCCTTGTTCTCCACACACATATTATTTCTCTCCATCCAAGTCATCATCCTCACAACCCTAGAAAAATTATGATTAAGAGTTATGAGGGAGAAGCAGCTATAGGACATCCTATAGGAATCCTGTAGCAGGCTATCCCACAGAATACCAATGATGACAGTAGCAAGCCTCTAGCATGATGATCTTGGAGCTCCAAAGAAGCAACACTGCCGCCATCTTCAACCATAGGTACCTGCACAAACAAGGAGTCATTAGAAAACAACAAGAGGAGGAAAAAGAATAACATGCATCGAATACACACAACAACACCTTTGGTCTTCGACAACCGAAGCAAAGCATTGGCACCACAGGTAAGTATCCCACTCACTCTCTCATATGCATCATGTAGTCAAAAAAATGTAAGGGTCACGAGTAAGTTGATTTATAAGCAAAAAGGTGGCTAGTTAACTTGGCGACCTTCGTTCTGTGAACACATACGCAATAGGGTGTCCTCTCACACGTGGCAGCAGTCAACTCAAAGATAGAGTGGGAGAAGGATAAAAGCAGTTAAAACTATGGATGCATAAGGTGGGAGCTAATTATGAGCAGTGGTGAATGATGAGGTGGTAGTGGGGACCAACCATCCAAAAATGGCAATGTACCTTTGCTACCAGCACACCACCTCACCCCGAATAACCATAAGAGGAAATAATCATCGTCCCCATGCATTCATGCATTCACTTCCTCGAAGCCCACTCTCAAAAGTCGCTCTCATACCCGGGAAACCCATCGGAATAAAAACTCTATCATCTTATTACACAGGAATTCCTACAGGATTGCACAATATTTCCTATAGGATCATGCACAAGAATTCCTACAGGATACACAGAGATTGTCTACAATATTGTCCAAGAGGAGTTTCAGAGGGGAAAACACGGGAGTTGGCCACTGAAAACAATATGAATAGGCAGGCTCTGTAATTACATCTCCCTTTACAAGTAATTGAACTAGAAATCCTCTAAGTTTGAGTGAATTTAGTAAACATATAAGGGAATTACACACACAGTCATTTTAGTTTTGGTTCTACATTTGAAAAGTGTCTCAACCCTCTCATCTCCTCAAACTTTACCAACAAGATGACAGGAGAGTTTAATAGGAGGGAGCCCATTAACACTATGAGAATCCAACAACATGCCCAAGTGCTTGAAATATTCACAAGACATAATTGGATGGGTTTTTTCGCAAAATTTAGAGGGTATAATGATGATTTGTCTCAAGAATTTTCTCTCTCCCTCATTCCACTCACTAGAATCCATGCCACTATTGTGATAAGAAGAATATCTATAGAACTCACCCCTGAGCTCATTAGTAGAGTCACCACACTTCCCCTAGGAATGCCATGGAGGAAAGAAGACAAAGGAGATATCTATGTTGCCAAAAGGAAATTATTTTTAGAAGATGAGGAACCCACCGAGGACAAAAATGGAATAAGGAGGGAAAGTCTACCATATCCATGGAATGAAGTAAGCTACCAACTAATCAAATACATTTCATGTCAGGGTAGGTATAGTGTGGTCTATGGCAATCATTTTAGGATTCTTTAAGAGTTGAGATTTGGAGCAGAAACACCCCCTCATGAAAGGCTCAACATACCATACTTCCTACTGCAATGACTAATAGACTTAAGAATCAAAGTGCCAGTGGGAAATTCCCAACAGTTAGCTCACCATGGGCTAATTAGGATCCTTATAGAATATTCCCTCCAAAACCTCAAAATTCCTATAACATGGTATGTTTTTAGAGACATGCCGACATGGGAAGGCATCAAGGCTCTCACATATGATGTTAGTCCTATTGTCAGTGAAGAGGAAGAGGAAGATACTGAAGGAGAGGAAGAAGAAGTAAAGCAGGAAGAGGAAGAAACATAAGGAGATGAAGTTGAGATGGATGAAGAAGGAGATGAAACAGAAGAAAATGAGGAAGATGAAGAAGAAGAGGAGAAAGAGAAGGAGGATGATGAAGAAACAAAGGAGGATGTTAAGGAGGAAACTGATAAATATTTTGAAGATCTACAAGAGGAAGAAGACAGGAAGGACATGGGTGATGAAGCCACTGGAAATGAGGGGACATAAAACAAGGAGGAGTCACCTAGGGTGTCTCTAGAACCCACTGAGAGAGAGGCAAAAGCTTCCCTAACTTCTCTTAACACTTCCATCAAGAAAAAAGACAAAAGATAGAGGCAGGCACCTTTATATTTCAGGACAAAGAAAAGCATAAGAATAAGATAGGTGAAACCCCAAACACCAACCAAAATTCCAATTGTGACTGAAGTCTCCCATGAACAAAAGGAGAAAATGCATTCCCCTAAGTCTCCTACCAGCTATGTAAGAGGGCCTATGACTAGGTCAACCTCCTCCAAGGGAAAGGCAGTGCTATAGGATACATAGCAGAATCTACAGGACGTAGAAATAGTCCTACAGGATACTCTGTTGAACCTACATGAAGCACAAACATTGGAAAGGGAGGTAGGGAAGCAGCAAGAAACTAAAGAAGAGGACCCAGAGACAAAATAATCTAGCCCCCAACCTAACCTGGACTCCTACTACAAGTTTATTGAAGGGTGCAGAGTCATACCTAAAAAATTTGCTATCCCACTATTCTTCGAACTTGAGAAGGAGAGAGCCAAAACTCACCGATGGATGAAGAACACCAAATCAAATGGGGTGGAAGACATTGGGCACATGGAGGAGAAACTCAAGGAGATGGAAAGAGAGATAAGTGGCCCCATAGATAGAGAGTCCATACTGAGAAATCAACTAGAGACATAAAATGTATGATTGAGAGGAAAATTGCATGAAAGAGATAATCAATTGGCATGCATGGCCAATCTCTCTTTGGAATAAAGCCAGTCTAGGATGCCAGCCAAATCCTATGCCCTATACCTCAAGGAATAGTGGCTGCAGTTCCAGATCAAGACCCTAGCCTAGAGAGGCACCATGCATTTCAGGACTACAGGAAGTTCATTTATCTTTGTGATCATAACACACTAGAAGATAGGGCCAAGATGGCTGAGTTTTATTTGCATAACATGGCCCTAATGGACATGAATGTATGGGACCCTAATGCCAAGATAGGGGATTTACAATTGCTGGCTTTAGCATCATGGATGAATGATGAGAGTTAAGGGCTGTAGATATGAAAAGGATATTGACAAAATAGAAAACTAAACCTCTTGTGATCAGAGCTGAACAATCAAATCCCATGGCCCTCATCAGTACCCATAATTTGATTGCAAATGATCCTTAGCTTGCACCTAGATCTCTTGCTACCATAGAGAAAGCAATTTCACATTTTGAGGACATGTTCAGTCTATTAGGAGATGATAGCATACATGCTTTCATGAGGAGATGGAACACACTACCATACGACTTAACGATAAGAGGGTATCACTCTCCTCAAAGGTTGAGAGAGGCACTAAACAAGACACCCATGTATAAGAAATATATGCGAAGGATGAAAGTCAATTGGATTGGCCTAAAACTTAGTCCACCGATACCCTTAGGGATGTTAGAAGGGAGAAAGGAAGAAGAAGAAAAGTGGTAGTGGGAGGAGGTAGAAAAGAAAGCAGGCTTCTTTGAACAAGAAGAGGAGACCACAACAGAGGCATGGGATGTCAGAGAGGCCACTAGAGCCGTGAAGGATATGGATATTGATTAGGTTGCTTAGAGGATGAGAAACATTTTCACTAGGGGGGTAATGATGAGCTTCATCATTGGGTAATTATATGGACCTTAATTCACCTCCTAGCTCGGTCAAACCAACTTTTCTCATAACTTATTACATGTTTTTTATTATATTTTGTTTATGAGGTGAGTTAGAGTTGGATATTATGCTTAGTGGACTAATATGCTTTGAATGAAGGATTAAGGGAGAAAATCAAGAAATTTTGGCATAGACTAAGGTAAAAACTCAGATGGGACAAGGGAGAGGGATTGTAGGAGGTAAATCTTCCTCATTTGCTACTCCATTCGAATATTCCTCCATTCATCACATCATCTCAGAGTGAAAACATGTTAGGATATTTAAAGAGCATGGAGGGTCATTTGTAGGTTAACTGTTCATGAGAGAAGCTTATGTAAAATTTCATTCTTTTATTAATAAATTGCCTGAAGTGGCCATGTTGGCTCAGGCCATCGACTGTTTCCCTCTTTGAGGGTTTTAACCACGTAAAAAATATTGGTGTATTGATCTGTGGTCTATTTGTGAGTAATGTCCTTTGGTGTTCTGTCTGAGGAACTTACCCTGTAAATTCCTACATGGTGTCAGAGCTATTTGAGGGCCACGTCCATTGGTGATCCAAATCTGAAGCCGATAAAACTGCATCCGATTTCCGTTTCCTAGATCTCTTGTTTCTGTTGCTTTCGGGCCGATAGGACTGCTCTATTTTGTTAGGAGCATCTGTTCTAGTGAGAAACCCCTTTCATTTCATGTGAAAAGGTTTATGGTAGCCCTAGCTATGTCATTTTTAAGATCTCGAGGTATACAGTGTTTATTTGCAGTTTCTAGTTATTTTCTCTTTGTTTATTATTTCGGTTTATTTAGCTTTTTTTTTTATTACCGGATCTATACCTTTCATTTCTGCATATGCTCTTTTCCCTGCGACTCTGTGCGATCTGGGAAAATCAAAAACATAGAGGAAGGATTTTTCTCATTCGTATGCTCTTTTCCGTTGCGCCTTAGTATGATCTTAGAAAATCAGAAACATTGAGGAAAATATTTAGTTTCCGAGTAAAGCTAACTTCAAGCCGTAAGGTTTGTTTTTTTTTGTATGTCCATGTTGGGTTTTGTGTTTTGTAGGGAAAAAGATATTTCTCAAGCAAGCACACAACCCAAATCTTTAGTGACTAAAACCCCCCCGCCCCCCCCTCTCTCTCTCTCAAACTTTTAGTTTAGCTCACTTCGTCCAAAGCAAATTTATGAGAGTAGAGGTCTTGAGTTGAAGTCTCCTTTTTTGAGCTTGGAAAGGGGGTGGATTTTTCATTTCCGCACATTCCCGCACTTCGTCAACATCTTCATCAACTTTTCTTCAGAAAGCCATAACTTCTTCATCTAGAAGCCGTTTTCAAAGCCGTTTTTTTTTAACCAGCCTAATGTTTCAAGATCTTTCCATTGGAGCACTTAGTTTTAGCATATATAGCTTCAATTTCTATTAAAGTGGAAAGTCCATGCCAAGCTTTTCTTGATAGCAACAACTACTTCCAATGCTGGTCCTAAATTGTGGATTTACTTAGAAGTAAAGGTCTTTACAGAATATCCACAGGCCAAGAAACCAAACCAGAAGATGAAGATAAGGCAGCTAAATTGGAAAATAGGCAAGATCAAGCATGTGGGTTGATAGGGATGTCTATTTCTCCAGATCTTAGATTCCATATTGCAGAACTTGATACTCCTGATGAAGCATTGAAATAGATTACTAAAGTTTTTGGAATCAAAAATGAACTTAGAGCCCATCAACTCGAAAATGAGTTACTTACATTGAACCCCAATAATTTTTCTTACATTGAAGATTTTTTGTCCAAGTTCAAGACCCTTAGAATTCTCTTGGAAGGTGTTAAGGTTAAGAAAGAAGATAGTAACCTTATATATTCCATTCTTACTAAGTTGGGACCAGCCTACTCTGTGTTTGTTTCCACCTTCCATTCTACAAGAGAAGCCTTCATTTCTCAAGGACAAGACTACAAGTCCCCTTCCTTTGATTCTTTTTGTGATTGTTTAATAAGAGAACAAAAAAAACTCTTACACCTTGGTCTTCTTAATCTTGGAAACTCTTCTAAGAAAGCGTTAGCCTCCCAACAACAACCAACTCCAAAGAATCCTAAGAAGTTGTATCCTAAAAGGAAAGGTCCTAAACCAAACAATGGTCCTAAGCAATTTCAGCATCAAAATGAAAAATCATTTCACCAAAATGATAAGGCAAATAAAAACAAAGGGAAGAATATTGATAGACATTTCCACTTTTGTAATCGAGATGGCCACTTAGAATCCAAATGCTTTAAGAAGATGGAAGCCTTGGAAGCCGCAATGAAGAAGCATAACATCCATTTGGAGCACTCTTCAACTTCAACTTCATCTTCAGGAATGGCACTTTCTGCATGTCGTTGTCAATCATCTTGGTCTGGTTATGCATTAAATGTATCTTCTTCTTCTCATTCTCATGAGTGGCTCATTGATTCTGGAGCTTCTTATCACATGGCCAAAAACAAAGCCATGTTTTCTTCTTTACATGATTGTAACACCAAAAATATATATGTTGGTGATGATAGATCTCTTAATGTTGTAGGGACTGGAACTGTTCATATAGACAATGGTCAGTTTAATGATGTATTGTGTGTTCCAACCTTATCCTGCAACCTTCTATCTGTATATTAGATAACTCATTTAGGTGAAGGTAAAATCGTTGAATTTTCACCTCGCGATGTTGTAATTAAGGACCTAAGAGATCCTAGACAGATTTTTTAGCTACTAGCATTGTTGATGATTCTACAAGGTTGTATAAGTTTCATAACTTTAGGTCATAAAATCTTCCCTCGGTATTTGTTGCTCATAATGATGAAGTGAGCAAACTTTGGCATGAGCGATTTGGTCACTTAAACTATCACACCCTTCAGAATCTATGTAAAGAAAATATGGTGATAGTTCTTCCAATGGCATCTTGCAGAGATGGTGTTTGTTCCGGATGTGTACTCGGAAAACATCATCGGGACAATTTTGAAAAACGTGCCTCTTGGCACGCCTCAGCCCTTTACAGCTTGTGCATAGTGATTTATGTGGTCCTCTTCCTATTGCTTCATTCTCTGGCTGCAAGTATTTCTTAACTTTCATTGATGATTTCTCCAGACGCACT